>LPNX010039984.1:54260-72174 GCA_001517045.1 Pseudotsuga menziesii | reverse complement strand
TGCACTTGGGAAGCTTCCCTATTCTGCCACACTTCCAAAATGCGACAAACAACAGAATAGAGATCAGACCAATTTAAACCCAGATCTTGAAGAACTTTGTATTCTACAATATCCTAGTTATGAACCCCACTAATGTCAATCAGTTGCTGAAAGAGATCAGCCATTCCATGCTCTTCTGTGACTCCCTCATTCACATTTATAACACTTTGTACCACATGATATACCCATGATTCTAAATAGCCTGTTCCTGTGGGAAGCTGAAAAGTTCCTCCTTGTGTAATCTGTATTAACTTATTTCTTATATTGAACATAAACATTGTGAGACATTGGCAAAGGACATTGATGCGCCTGAAATAATTTTTATCCTTTTCCTTGTGCCTCGCTGCTTTATTGCTTCTTGAATCTCGATTGTGTTGAAGCTTGCATAAGAGTGTGAATTTATGAAAATGCAAACATTAATGTCAGTTTTGTCTGCTTATTGCATCATGATTATTCATGCAATATTGAGTAGAACAGATACAGATTATATAAAATTATTTTTCATTCCTCTGTTTTCTCTTTGCATGGCATATATTTTACCAGTAACTTTCATTTTGGAACAGTGAGTGCAGGGAGGACCTGGGAAAAATTCAAAGAAATCTTGAAGGGCCTAGCTCTGTGATAGCCTTTTCTTCTCTCTATATATATTCAAATCAGTTTTTAGCAAAACTGTGGGCCAACATGACACCTGGAAGCCGCCAAAATACATGTTATTCTGGAATAAATTCATCAGAACGCTTACTGCAACAATTAGACAAAGCATTAAGAAGAATGGTGAACTGCTTTTTGGGTTTAGGTGAAGAACAAGAGCTGCGGATAATTGACCTTAATGCCCTCAGTTATATGTTGAGGTTTTCTGTGACAGGACTAAATGTACATTCTCGGATATTCACCAGATTGAAGTCTTTAGTTTCTTCTGTTGAGCTACTCTATGAAGGACTTGGATTGGAGCATTCTGACTTTTTAGAGCGAGCTAAGAAACAACTTTGTGATGGCGATCCAAATTCATTATGTCTCTTGAAACTTGTTAAGGAATTACCTAAACATTTTTTCCTTGAATCCATACCACTCAATGCAGAACTTAAAGAGATTAGAGCAGTTTTGGTTGTTCCAGACAATAGTTACGAGCATCCTCTTAAATTTTTTATAGGTGTGCCTCTTGGAATAACCATGCACATCACTTTGCACAATGTAACAACTGAACGCAGAATTTGGTTGTTAATGGTTTTGGGAGACTCGGTACAATATAACCAAATAGATGTCAATGAATTTGAAGGCAATGGTTTTAGTGGTATTTGTTTCAAAAAAAAAAAAAAAAATTTTAAAAAAAAATTTCAACAAGCGTCGCTTAAGCGACGGTTCCATCCGTCGCTTATTCTTAATATCCGTCGCTTATCCGACGGTTCTCTCTGTCGCTTTTCCGACGCTTATTTTAATATCCGTCGCTCATCCGACGGTACTAAATGTCGCTTTTCCGACGCTTATTCTTAATATCCGTCGAAGAAAACCTGTCTCTTAACCGACGCTTTACATTTAACCGACGGTTACTTAGGTGTCTCTTAACCGACGGTTACTCAAGTGTCGGATAACCGACGACAAGTTTCCAACGCTTGAAAAAAAATCAAAGTGTCGTACATGCGACAAGGAAGTGTCGAAAATCCGACATGACGGCCGTCGGATTTTTGGTCGAAATGTAGTAGTGGGAGGAGTGATGCTAGAGCAAGAAGAATCTTGGTAGACTCAGTGAGCGATCATTTGGTTCCTCAAATCTCGCAAAAGAAGACGACTAGGAAGATGTTGAAAACCCTAATAGAATGATGATTGTTAATGGCCAAGCCTGACTTGTATGGGCGACGACGTTCAAATGCCCTTCATTATATACCCTCAGTGGTCGGTGGTGGACCACCACAGTGTTAGTGGATGCCCACTAACACCTTGGTGGTCCACCACCGACCACTGAGGGTGTATAATGGAAGGCATTTTAAGGCTGTCGGGTATAGAAGTCAGGCTTGGCCACTAACACTATTGTGACCCATAATCGACTTGCAAGGGTGTACGACGAATGGCGTTTAAAGGCCACTCGTAGTAGAATTTAGGCTCGTTCAACATCCATTTGGATGTACATCGTTCTCTATTGAAGGGTCTGAGCTCGGGGGAGACAATATGGTTGTATTATCTATGGTTGGGAGGTGATAGATCATCACCGTGGTTAAAGGAGCTCCACACCCACTTTGTTGATGTGCTCTGTCTTTCTTCTAGTGGTCTTGCTTTTATAATTGTCAATTTCTAACATGGTATCAAAGCAGTTCTAGAAGCCATTGTCAAAATCTAGGGATTGACATTCTGAGGCCTCCCCTCACCGATCCGGGAGAAAAAGTGACTTGAAAACTTCGCCCAAGGGAAGGCGCCTGGACCACCGCAGTGTTAGTGGGCGCCCACTAACACCCTGGTGGTCAAGCAACGACCACTGAGGGTGTATAATGGAAGGCATTTTAAGGCCGTCGGGGATAGAAGTCAGGCTTGGCCACTGACACTATTGTGGCACACAATCGACCTACAATGGAGTATGATGAATGGCATTTAAAGGCCATTGGGAGTAGAATTTAGGCTTGGCCAACATCCATTTGGATGTACATCGTTCTCTATTGAAAGGTTTGAGATCGGGGGAGACAATAGTGTTGTATTGTCTATGGTTGAGAGGTGATAGATCATCACCGTGGTTAAACGAGCTCCACACCTAGTTTGTTTATGTGCTCTATCTTTCTTCTAGTCATCTTCGTTTTACAACTGCCAATTTCTATCATGGTATCAAAGCAGTTTTAGAAGCCATTGTCGAAAGCTAGGGCTCGACATTTTGAGGCCTCCCCTCACCGATCCAGGAGAAAAAGTGACATGGAAACTTTGCCCAAGGAAAGGCGCATCTATTGATGAAGGAACAATCCAGTTCTGAAAAGTTTCATTTTTGACCCAATTTCGGTCCATAGCTTTGGCTCGATCTCATCTCTTCTCAACTCTCCTTGATAAGGCACATTAACCTTTGGATTCAGTTTCACAAGATTCCAAACTTCATCTTGACCTAGCTCCTACTAGGGTTTCTAGTTCAAATCTACAGGCAAGATGATCGCAATGAAGGTTGAAGATCATCTTGATGGAGCCACAAACGTCATCTCTTGGAAGTCTAGAGTTCTCATCTTGGAAGAAAATGATCTCTTAAAGCTTGTCAATGAGAAGGTTTTAGAACCAGACGCTGAAGAAGACAAGTCTCATTGGAGGAAGAGTGATGCCAAAGCAAGAAGACTCTTGGTAGTCTTAGTCAGGGGTCATTTGGTTCTTCCAATCTTGCAAAAGAAGATGACTAGTAAGATGGTCAAAACCCTAAAGGAATGACGATTGTTAATGGCCAAGCCTAACTTGTATGGGCGACGACATTCAAATGCCGTTCATTATACACCCTTAGTGGTCGGTGGTGGACCACCACAGTGTTAGTGGGTGTCCACTAACACCTTGGTGGACCACCACCGACCACTGAGGGTGTATAATGGAAGGAATTTTAAGGCCGTCGAGGATAGAAGTCAGGCTTTGCCACTGACATTATTGCGGCCCACAATCGACCTACAAGGGTGTATGACGAATGGAATTTAAAGGCCATTGGGAGTAGAATTTAGGCCCGGTCAACATCCATTTGGATGTACATCGTTGTTTATTGAAAGGTCTGAGCTCAGGGGAGACAATAGTGTTGTATTGTCTATGGTTGGGAGGTGATAGATCATCACCATGGTTAAATGAGCTCCACACCCAGTTTGTTTATGTGCTCTGTCTTTCTTCTAGTGATCTTGGTTTTACAATTGCCAATTTCTAACATGGTATCAAAGCAATTTTAGAAGCCATTGTCGAAAGCTAGGGCTTGACCTTCTGAGGCCTCCCCTCACCAATCTAGTAGAAAAAGTGACTTGGAAACTTCGCCCAAGGGAAGGCGCATCTATTGATGAAGGAAAAATCTAGTTTTGAGAAGTTTAATTTTTGACCCAATTTCAATCCATAGTTTTTGCTCGATATTATCACCTCTCAACTTGCCTTGATAAGGCACGTTAATCTTTGGATTCGGTTTCACAAGATTCAAATTTTCATTTTTGACCTGGCTCCTACTACGGTTTCTAGTTCAAATCTGCAAGCAAGATGATTGGAATGAAGGTTGAAGATCATCATGATGGAGCCACAAACTTGATCTCTTGGAAGTCTAGAGTTTTCATCTTGGAAGAAAATGATCTCTTAAAGCTTGTCAATGAGAAGGTTCAAGAGCCAGACGCTGAAGAAGACAAAAGTCTCATTGGAGGAGGAGTGATGCTAGAGCAAGAAGAATCTTGGTAGACTCAGTGAGCGATCATTTGGTTCCTCAAATCTCGCAAAAGAAGATGACTAGGAAGATGTTGAAAACCCTAATAGAATGATGATTGTTAATGGCCAAGCCTGACTTGTATGGGCGACGACGTTCAAATGCCCTTCATTATACACCCTCAGTGGTCGGTGGTGGACCACCACAGTGTTAGTGGGCGCCCACTAACACCTTGGTGGTCCACCACCGACCACTGAGGGTGTATAATGGAAGGCATTTTAAGGCCGTCGGGTATAGAAGTCAGGCTTGGCCACTAAAACTATTGTGGCCCATAATCGACTTACAAGGGTGTACGACGAATGGCGTTTAAAGGCCACTCGGAGTAGAATTTAGGCTCGTTCAACATCCATTTGGATGTACATCGTTCTCTATTGAAGGGTCTGAGCTCGGGGGAGACAATATGGTTGTATTGTCTATGGTTGGGAGGTGATAGATCATCACCGTGGTTAAAGGAGCTCCACACCCACGTTGTTGATGTGCTCTGTCTTTCTTCTAGTGGTCTTGCTTTTATAACTGCCAATTTCTAACATGGTATCAAAGCAGTTCTAGAAGCCATTGTCAAAAGCTAGGGCTTGACATTCTGAGGCCTCCCCTCACCGATCCGGGAGAAAAAGTGACTTGGAAACTTCGCCCAAGGGAAGGTGCCTGAACCACCACAGTGTTAGTGGGCGTCCACTAACACCTTGGTGGTCAAGCACCGACCATTGAGGGTGTATAATGGAAGGCATTTTAAGGCCGTCGGGGATAGAAGTCAGGCTTGGCCACTGACACTATTGTGGCCCACAATCGACCTACAATGGAGTATGATGAATGGAATTTAAAGGCCATTGGGAGTAGAATTTAGGCTTGGCCAACATCCATTTGGATGTACATCATTCTCTATTGAAAGGTTTGAGCTCGGGGGAGACAATAGTGTTGTATTGTCTATGGTTGAGAGGTGATAGATCATCACCGTGGTTAAATGAGCTCCACACCCAGTTTGTTTATGTGCTCTATCTTTCTTCTAGTCATCTCCGTTTTACAACTGCCAATTTCTATCATGGTATAAAAGCAGTTTTAGAAGCCATTGTTGAAAGCTAGGGCTCGACATTTTGAGGCCTCCCCTCACCGATCCAGGGGAAAAAGTGACTTGGAAACTTGGCCCAAGGGAAGGCGCATCTATTGATGAAGGAACAATCCAGTTATGAGAAGTTTCATTTTTGAGCCAATTTCGGTCCATAGATTTGGCTCGATCTCATCTCCTCTCAACTCTCCTTGATAAGGCACATTAATCTTTGGATTCAGTTTCAAAAGATTCAAAACTTTATCTTGACCTATCTCCTACTAGGGTTTCTAGTTCAAATCTACAGGCAAGATGATCGCAATGAAGGTTGAAGATCATCTTGATGGAGCCACAAACTTCATCTCTTGGAAGTCTAGAGTTCTCATCTTGGAAGAAAATGATCTCTTAAAGCTTGTCAATGAGAAGGTTCTAGAACCAGACGCTGAAGAAGACAAGTCTCATTGGAGGAAGAGTGATGCCAAAGCAAGAAGACTCTTGGTAGACTTAGTCAGGGGTCATTTGGTTCTTCCAATATTGCAAAAGAAGTTGACTAGTAAGATGGTCAAAACCCTAAAGGAATGACGATTGTTAATGGCCAAGCCTGACTTGTATGGGCGACGACATTCAAATGATGTTCATTATACACCCTTAGTGGTCGGTGGTGGACCACCACAGTGTTAGTGGGCGCCCACTAACATCTTGGTGGACCACCACCGACCACTGAGGGTGTATAATGGAAGGAATTTTAAGGCCGTCAGGGATAGAAGTCAGGCTTTGCCACTGACATTATTGCGGCCCACAATCGACCTACAAGGGTGTATGACAAATGGTATTCAAAGGCCATTGGGAGTAGAATTTAGGCTCGGTCAACATCCATTTGGATGTACATCGTTGTTTATTGAAAGGTCTGAGCTCAGGTGAGACAATAGTGTTGTATTGTCTATGGTTGGGAGGTGGTAGATCATCACCGTGGTTAAACGAGCTCCACACCCAGTTTGTTTATGTGCTCTGTCTTTCTTCTAGTGATCTTGGTTTTACAACTGTCAATTTCTAACATGGTACCAAAGCAATTTTAGAAGCCATTGTCGAAAGCTAGGGCTTGACATTCTGAGGCCTCCCCTCACCAATCTAGTGAGTTGGAAACTTCGCCCAAGGGAAGGCGCATCTATTGATGAAGGAAAAATCTAGTTCTGAGAAGTTTAATTTTTGACCCAATTCCAATCCATAGTTTTTGCTCGATCTTATCTCCTCTCAACTCGCCTTGATAAGGCACGTTAATCTTTGAATTTAGTTTCACAAGATTCCAATCTTCATTTTTGACCTGGCTCCTACTACGGTTTCTAGTTCAAATCTGCAGGAAAGATGATTGGAATGAAGGTTGAAGATCATCATGATGGAGCCACAAACTTGATCTCTTGGAAGTCTAGAGTTTTCATCTTGGAAGAAAATGATCTCTTAAAGCTTTCAATGAGAAGGTTCAAGATCCAGACGCTGAAGAAGACAAAAGTCTCATTGGAGGAGGAGTGATGCTAGAGCAAGAAGAATCTTGGTAGACTCAGTGAGCGATCATTTGGTTCCTCAAATCTCGCAAAAGAAGACGACTAGGAAGATGTTGAAAACCCTAATAGAATGATGATTGTTAATGTCACGTCCCCAAGCCTCTAACCGGCAAAGGAGACGCAATCCATGGCTTAAACCACCCGGGCTAACAGCCCCATGAACATGTACAAGCATGAAACTTGCTTAAAACAGAACTCTGAAAGAAAACGCGTTGCAGTATAACATTCACAAACAAAATTATTTATCATACACAGCTATATTTATTTATCTTGCACAGATGTGAACATTTATCAGACACAGCAGAAACATTATACATTCAAACAAACATTATTTCAACATGTTCATTTGATTTTCATTAACAGTAAATATAGAATTGCAGAGGTAAAATACACAAGATCACTTATCTTATGAAAATTTTGCTCCGCAACCAGCTACATCGCTGCAACGTTCCACCCAACCATAGGCCAGCGTGCTCCTTAATCTCTCAGCAACGCTACCAACCCCGAGCTGGGCATGATTCTCCAAGGAATAAGGGAACTAGCAGGCTTACACATAGCCAAGGATGTCCGAAACACAGCCAAGCCAACACAGTTGGGTTTATCAGGCCACTAAGGAGATGGAGAAGGATAAATGCTAAGCTGGTGAGCTCATTACAGAGAAAATAACACCTACACCAGAGCTAGCCTGACCTCTAAGACACCCAAACACACCCAACACAAGGAATCAGTCCCTTCTCTGCTACATAGTCCCTCAGGCCCTGCATTCCCTTCCAGTGCTATTCAGGGGTGATGGAGAAGAAGGCCAGCCCTCTAGCTCTGTCTGTGTGGTTTCCAGCCACCAGGTTTATCAAGAAAATCTAAGCCAACATCTCTGCTCCTCTCACAGTCCGAAGACCAACCATTGCACTCCGGCAATTAATTTACCTATTACAGCTTAAACCAGGGAAAAACGACTTCAACCCATCTACAACACTTCCCAAACGTAACAACAAAAATGGCTCACAACGTGGGGAAAACAACAGTCCTGAAACTTATCAATGAGCACAACTCTCAGCAGGGAAAAACGTCCCCAAATAGTCTGTGCGTGAGACCAATAGTCGGTGAGATGGCCAAAAAATGTGAATGGCCCTCCACAGCCAGTCATGGATGAAAAAGCACGGCTCTCAGCTCGCTGCAGTAGTTGGAAAACCAGGAAAATTCCTGTGCGTGAGGAACAATACGACCCTGTGAGGAACGAACAGCAATGGAGGTCCTGCGTGAGGAAAACAACTCCATTTTTATCCGTGGGTGAACAGACAACAAGGAGGATGCGAAATTCCAGTGCGTGGGTGTTCAGCAACTCATGGAGCCAAGAAAAAAAAATGTCTGCGTGAGACCAAAACTGCCAAGAGCCTGTGCGTGAGGAGAATCAGACAAAATCGTGGTGAGAGTGGAATTGCATGCGTGAGTGAAGTCAACAGGGGTGGAGTGTGCATGTGGGTGAGGACTGACAGTCCTGCCACCCCACTCCCAAAACAATTAACTGCCATAACTTCCCTCAGCTACCAGCAGAAATTATTAACTGAAGGTGGTTGGAATAAAACAAAGGAAGAAGACACATGGGTTTTTCTCTCATTGGCCAAGGTTTGACAAATTTCCCCACCCTTATCCTTGTGAAAAATCATGCCCCATTCGATTTAGTTGCCGCGACCGTAGCTGGTTGTGTTCATTTTAATTATAGATGCATATTTACATGGTGATAAACTCAAAACATATGCCGCATGCCCCGATATACCATCGGTGACAAATTTAAATCCAAAACATAGCATAACCGATCAATGGTGGGTCCTTGGCCTTTAACTCCACACCATGATCATTTACAATATTTACATCATATACATCTAATGTAACGGGGTCAAAACCGGGACATTACAGTTAATGGCCAAGCCTGACTTGTATGGGCGATGACGTTCAAATTCCCTTCATTATACACCCTCAGTGGTCGGTGGTGGACCACCACAGTGTTAGTGGGCGCCCACTAACACCTTGGTGGTCCACCACCGACCACTGAGGGTGTATAATGGAAGGAATTTTAAGGCCGTCGGGTATAGAAGTCAGGCTTGGCCACTAACACTATTGTGGCCCATAATCGAATTACAAGGGTGTACGACGAATGGCGTTTAAAGGCCACTCGGAGTAGAATTTAGGCTCGTTCAACATCCATTTGGATGTACATCGTTCTCTATTGAAGGGTCTGAGCTCGAGGGAGACAATATGGTTGTATTGTCTATGGTTGGGAGGTGATAGATCATCACCGTGGTTAAAGGAGCTCCACACACACTTTGTTGATGTGCTCTGTTTTTCTTCTAGTGGTCTTGCTTTTATAACTGCCAATTTCTAACATGGTATCAAAGCAGTTCTAGAAGCCATTGTCAAAAGCTAGGGCTTGACATTGTGAGGCCTCCCCTCACCGATCCGGGAGAAAAAGTGACTTGGAAACTTCGCCCAAGGGAAGGCGCCTGGACCACCACAGTGTTAGTGGGCGCCCACTAACACCTTGGTGGTCAAGAAGCGACCACTGAGGGTGTATAATGGAAGGCATTTTAAGGCCGTCGGGGATAGAAGTCAGGCTTGGCCACTGACACTATTGTGGCCCACAATCGACCTACAATGGAGTATGATGAATGGCATTTAAAGGCCATTGGGAGTAGAATTTAGGCTTGGCCAACATCCATTTGGATGTACATCATTCTCTATTGAAAGGTTTGAGCTCGGTGGAGACAATAGTGTTGTATTGTCTATGGTTGAAAGGTGATAGATCATCACCGTGGTTAAACGAGCTCCACACCCAGTTTGTTTATGTGCTCTATCTTTCTTCTAGTCATCTTTGTTTTACAACTGCCAATTTCTATCATGGTATCAAAGCAGTTTTAGAAGCCATTGTCGAAAGCTAGGGCTCGACATTTTGAGGCCTCCCCTCACCGATCCAGGAGAAAAAGTGACTTGAAAACTTTGCCCAAGGGAAGGTGCATCTATTGATGAAGGAACAATCCAGTTATGAGAAGTTTTATTTTTGACCCAATTTCGGTCCATAGCTTTGGCTCGATCTCATCTCCTCTCAACTCTCCTTGATAAGGCACATTAACCTTTGGATTCAGTTTCAGAAGATTCCAAACTTCATCTTGACCTAGCTCCTACGAGGGTTTCTAGTTCAAATCTACAGGCAAGATGATCGGAATGAAGGTTGAAGATCATCTTGATGGAGCCACAAACTTCATCTCTTGGAAGTCTAGAGTTCTCATCTTGGAAGAAAATGATCTCTTAAAGCTTGTCAATAAGAAGGTTCTAGAACCAGACGCTGAAGAAGACAAGTCTCATTGGAGGAAGAGTGATGCCAAAGCAAGAAGACTCTTGGTAGACTTACTCAGGGGTCATTTGGTTCTTCCAATCTTGCAAAAGAAGATGACTAGTAAGATGGTCAAAACCCTAAATAAATGACGATTGTTAATGACCAAGCCTGACTTGTATGGGCGACGACATTCAAATGTCGTTCATTATACACCCTTAGTGGTCGGTGGTGGACCACCACAGTGTTAGTGGGCGCCCACTAACACCTTGGTGGATCACCACCGACCACTGAGGGTGTATAATGGAAGGCATTTTAAGGCCGTCTGGGATAGAAGTCAGGCTTTGCCACTGAAATTATTGCGGCACACAATCGACCTACAAGGGTGTATGACGAATGGCATTTAAAGGCCATTGGGAGTAGAATTTAGGCTCGGTCAACATCCATTTGGAAGTACATCGTTGTTTATTGAAAGGTCTGAGCTCGGGGGAGACAATAGTATTGTCTTGTCTATGGTTGGGAGGTGATAGATCATCACCGTGGTTAAGCGAGCTCCACACCCAGTTTGTTTATGTGCTCTGTCTTTCTTCTAGTGATCTTGGTTTTACAACTGCCAATTTCTAACATGGTATCAAAGCAATTTTAGAAGCCATTGTCGAAAGCTAGGGCTTGACATTCTGAGGCCTCCCCTCACCAATCTAGTGGAAAAAGTGACTTGGAAACTTCGCTCAAGGGAAGGCGCATCTATTAATGAAGGAAAAATCTAGTTCTGAGAAGTTTAATTTTTGACCCAATTTCAATCCATAGTTTTGGCTCGATTTTATCTCCTCTCAACTCGCTTTGATAAGGCACGTTAATCTTTGGATTCAGTTTCACAAGATTCCAATCTTCATTTTTGACCTGGCTCCTACTACGGTTTCTAGTTCAAATCTGCAGGCAAGATGATTGGAATGAAGGTTGAAGATCATCATGATGGAGCCACAAACTTGATCTCTTGGAAGTCTAGAGTTTTCATCTTGGAAGAAAATGATCTCTTAAAGCTTGTCAATGAGAAGATTCAAGAGCCAGACGCTAAAGAAGACAAAAGTCTCATTGGAGGAGGAGTGATGCTAGAGAAAGAAGAATCTTGGTAGACTCAGTGAGCGATCATTTGGTTCCTCAAATATCGCAAAAGAAGAGGACTAGGAAGATGTTGAAAACCCTAATAGAATGATGATTGTTAATGTCCAAGCCTGACTTGTATGGGCGACGACGTTCAAATGCCCTTCATTATACACCCTCAGTGGTCGGTGGTGGACCACCACAGTGTTAGTGGGCGCCCACTAACACCTTGGTGGTCCACCACCGACCACTGAGGGTGTATAATGAAAGGCATTTTAAGGCCGTCGGGTATAGAAGTCAGGCTTGGCCACTAACACTATTGTGGCCCATAATCGAGTTACAAGGGTGTATGACGAATGGCGTTTAAAGGCCACTCGGAGTACAATTTAGGCTTGTTCAACATCCATTTGGATGTACATCGTTCTCTATTTAAGGGTTTGAGCTCGGGGGAGACAATATGGTTGTATTGTCTATGGTTAGGAGGTGATAGATCATCACCGTGGTTAAAGGAGCTCCACACCCACTTTGTTGATGTGCTCTGTCTTTCTTCTAGTGGTCTTGCTTTTATAACTGCCAATTTCTAACATGGTATCAAAGCAGTTCTAGAAGCCATTGTCAAAAGCTAGGGCTTGACATTCTGAGGCCTCCCCTCACCGATCTGGGAGAAAAAGTGACTTGGAAACTTCGCCCAAGGGAAGGCGCCTGGAGCACCACAGTGTTAGTGGGCGCCCACTAACACCTTGGTGGTCAAGCACCGACCACTGAGGGTGTATAATGGATGGCATTTTAAGGCCGTCGGGGATAGAAGTCAGGCCTTGCCACTGACACTATTGTGGCCCACAATTCACCTACATTGGAGTATGATGAATGGCATTTAAAGGCCATTGGGAGTAGAATTTAGGCTTGGCCAACATCCATTTGGATGTACATCGTTCTCTATTGAAAGGTTTGAGCTCGTGGGAGACAATAGTGTTGTATTGTCTATGGTTGAAAGGTGATAGATCATCACCGTGGTTAAACAAGATCCACACCCAGTTTGTTTATGTGGTCTATCTTTCTTCTAGTCATCTTCGTTTTACCACTGCCAATTTCTATCATGGTATCAAAGCAGTTTTGGAATCCATTGTCGAAATCTAGGGCTCGACATTTTGAGGCCTCCTCTCACCGATCCAGGAGAAAAAGTGACTTGGAAACTTTGCCCAAGGGAAGGCGCATCTATTGATGAAGGAACAATCCAGTTATGAGAAGTTTCATTTTTGACCCAATTTCGGTCCATAGTTTTGGCTCGATCTTATCTCCTCTCAACTATCCTTGATAAGGCCACTTGAAGTAGAATTTAAGCTCGTTCAACATCCATTTGGATGTACATCATTCTCTATTGAAGGGTCCGAGCTCGGGGGAGACAATATGGTTGTATTGTCTATGGTTGGGAGGTGATAGATCATCACCGTGGTTAAAGGAGCTCCACACCCACTTTGTTGATGTGCTCTGTCTTTCTTCTAGTGGTCTTGCTTTTATAACTGCCAATTTCTAACATGGTATCAAAGCAGTTCTAGAAGCCATTGTCAAAATCCAGGGGTTGACATTCTGAGGCCTCCCCTCACCGATCCGGGAGAAAAAGTGAATTGGAAAATTCGCCCAAGGGAAGGCGCCTGGACCACCACAGTGTTAGTGGGCGCCCACTAACACCTTAGTGGTCAAGCAGCGAGCACTGAGGGTGTATAATGGAAGGCATTTTAAGGCCGTCGGGGATAGAAGTCAAGCTTGGCCACTGACACTATTGTGGCCCACAATCGACCTACAATGGAGTATGATGAATGGTATTTAAAGGCCATTGGGAGTAGAATTTAGGCTTGGCCAACATCCATTTGGATGTACATCATTCTCTATTGAAAGGTTTGAGCTCGGGGGAGACAATAGTGTTGTATTGTCTATGGTTGAAAGGTGATAGATCATCACCGTGGTTAAACGAGCTCTACACCCAGTTTGTTTATGTGCTCTATCTTTCTTCTAGTCATCTTCGTTTTACAACTGCCAATTTCTATCATGGTATCAAAGCAGTTTTAGAAGCCATTGTCGAAAGCTAGGGCTCGACATTTTGAGGCCTCCCCTCACCGATCCAGGAGAAAAAGTGACTTGGAAACTTTTCCCAAGGGAAGGCACATCTATTGATGAAGGAACAATCCAGTTATGAGAAGTTTCATTTTTGACCCAATTTCGGTCCATAGCTTTGGCTCGATCTCATCTCCTCTCAACTCTCCTTGATAAGGCACATTAACCTTTGGATTCAGTTTCACAAGATTCCAAACTTCATCTTGACCTAGCTCCGACTAGGTTTTCTAGTTCAAATCTACAGGCAAGATGGTCGGAATGAATGTTGAAGATCATCTTGATGGAGCCACAAACTTCATCTCTTGGAAATCTAGAGTTCTCATCTTGGAAGAAAATGATCTCTTAAAGCTTGTCAATGAGAAGGTTCTAGAACCAGACGCTGAAGAAGACAAGTCTCATTGGAGGAAGAGTGATGCCAAAGCAAGAAGACTCTTGGCAGACTTAGTCAGGGGTCATTTGGTTCTTCGAATCTTGCAAAAGAAGATGACTAGTGAGATGGTCAAAACCCTAAAGAAATGACGATTGTTAATGGCCAAGCCTAACTTGTATGGGCGACGACATTCAAATGCCGTTCATTATACACCCTTAGTGGTCGGTGGTGGACCACCACCGACCACTGAGGGTGTATAATGGAAGGCATTTTAAGGCCGTCGGGGATAGAAGTCAGGCTTTGCCACTGACATTATTGCGGCCCACAATCGACCTACAAGGGTGTATGACGAATGGCATTTAAAGGCCATTGGGAGTAGAATTTAGGCTCGGTCAACATCCATTTAGAAGTACATCGTTGTTTATTGAAAGGTCTGAGCTCGGGGGAGACAATAGTGTTGTATTGTCTATGGTTGGGAGGTGATAGATCATCGCTGTGGTTAAACGAGCTCCACACCCAGTTTGTTTATGTGCTCTGTCTTTCTTCTAGTGATCTTGGTTTTACAACTATCAATCTCTAACATGGTGTCAAAGCAATTTTAGAAGCCATTGTCGAACACTAGGGCTTGACATTCTGAGGCCTCCCCTCACCAATCTAGTAGAAAAAGTGACTTGGAAACTTCACCCAAGGGAAGGCGCATCTATTGATGAAGGAAAAATCTAGTTCTGAGAAGTTTAATTTTTGACCCAATTTCAATCCATAGTTTTTGCTCGATCTTATCTCCTCTCAACTCTCCTTGATAAGGCACGTTAATCTTTGGATTCAGTTTCACAAGATTCCAATCTTCATTTTTGACCTGGCTCCTACTACGGTTTCTAGTTCAAATCTGCAGGCAAGATGATTGGAATGAAGGTTGAAGATCATCATGATGGAGCCACAAACTTGATCTCTTGGAAGTCTAGAGTTTTCATCTTGGAAGAAAATGATCTCTTAAAGTTTGTCAATGAGAAGATTCAAGAGCCAGATGCTGAAGAAGACAAAAGTCTCATTGGAGGAGGAGTGATGCTAGAGCAAGAAGAATCTTGGTAGACTCAGTGAGCAATCATTTGGTTCCTCAAATCTCGCAAAAGAAGAGGACTAGGAAGATGTTGAAAACCCTAATAGAATGATGATTGTTAATGGCCAAGCCTGACTTGTATGGGCGACGACGTTCAAATGCCCTTCATTATACACCCTCAGTGGTCGGTGGTGGACCACCACAGTGTTAGTGGGTGCCCACTAACACCTTGGTGGTCCACCACCGACCACTGAGGGTGTATAATGAAAGGCATTTTAAGGCCGTCGGGTATAGAAGTCAGGCTTGGCCACTAACACTATTGTGGCCCATAATCGAGTTACAAGGGTGTACGACGAATGGCATTTAAAGGCCACTTGAAGTAGAATTTAGGCTTGTTCAACATCTATTTGAATGTACATCGTTCTCTATTGAAGGGTCTGAGCTCGGGGGAGACAATATGGTTGTATTGTCTATGGTTAGGAAGTGATAGATCATCACCGTGGTTAAAGGAGCTCCACACCCACTTTGTTGATGTGCTCTATCTTTCTTCTAGTGGTCTTGCTTTTATAACTGCCAATTTCTAACATTGTATCAAAGCAGTTCTAAAAGCCATTTTCAAAAGCTAGGGCTTGACATTCTGAGGCCTCCGCTCACCGATCTATGAGAAAAAGTGACTTGGAAACTTCGCCCAAGGGAAGGTGCCTGGACCACCACAGTGTTAGTGGGCGCCCACTAACACCTTGGTGGTCAAGCACCGACCACTGAGGGTGTATAATGGATGGCATTTTAAGGTCGTCGAGGATAGAAGTCAGGCCTTGCCACTGACACTATTGTGGCCCACAATCGACCTACATTGGAGTATGATGAATGGCATTTAAAGGCCATTGGGAGTAGAATTTAGGCTTGGCCAACATCCATTTGGATGTACATCGTTCTCTATTGAAAGGTTTGAGCTCGGGGGAGACAATAGTGTTGTATTGTCTAGGGTTGAAAGGTGATAGATCATCACCGTGGTTAAACGAGCTCCACACCCAGTTTGTTTATGTGGTTTATCTTTCTTCTAGTCATCTTCGTTTTACCACTGCCAATTTCTATCATGGTATCAAAGCAGTTTTGGAATCCATTGTCGAAAGCTAGGGCTCGACATTTTGAGGCCTCCCCTCACCGATCCAGGAGAAAAAGTGACTTGGAAACTTTGCCCAATGGAAGACGCATCTATTGATGAAGGAACAATCCAGTTATGAGAAGTTTCATTTTTGACCCAATTTCGGTCCATAGTTTTGGCTCGATCTTATCTCCTCTCAACTCTCCTTGATAAGGCACATTAACCTTTGGATTCAGTTTCACAAAATTCCAAACTTCATCTTGACCTAGCTCCTACTAGGGTTTCTAGTTCAAATCTATAGGCAAGATGATCAGAATGAAGGTTGAATATCATCTTGATGCACCCACAAACTTCATCTCTTGGAAGTCTAGAGTTATCATCTTGGAAGAAAATGATCTAATAAAGCTTGTCAATGAGAAGGTTCTAGAACCAGACGCTGAAGAAGACAAGTCTCATTGGAGGAAGAGTGATGCCAAAGCAAGAAGACTCTTGCTAGACTTAGTCAAGGGTCATTTGGTTCTTCCAATCTTGAAAAAGAAGATGACTAGTAAGATGTTCAAAACCCTAAAGGAATGACGATTGTTAATGGCAAGGACTGACATGTATGGGCGACGACATTCAAATGCCGTTCATTATACACCCTTAGTGGTCGGTGGTGGACCACCACAGTGTTAGTGGGCGCCCACTAACACCTTGGTGGACCACCACCGACCACTGAGGGTGTATAATGGAAGGCATTTAAAGGTCGTCGGGGATAGAAGTCAGGCTTTGCCATTGACATTATTGTGGCCCACAATCGACCTACAAGGGTGTATGACGAATGGCATTTAAAGGCCATTGGGAGTAGAATTTAGGATTGGTCAACATCCATTTGGATGTACATCGTTGTTTATTGAAAGGTCTGAGCTCGGGGGAGACAATAGTGTTATATTGTCTATGGTTGGGAGGTGATAGATCATCACCGTGGTTAAACGAGCTCCACACCCAGTTTCTTTATGTGTCTGTCTTTCTTCTAGTGATCTTGGTTTTTAAAACTGCCAATTTCTAACATGGTATCAAAGCAATTTTAGAAGCCATTGTCGAAAGCTAGGGCTTGACATTCTGAGGCCTCCCCCCACCAATCTAGTAGAAAAAGTGACTTGGAAACTTCGCCCAAGGGAAGGCGCATCTATTGATGAAGGAAAAATCTACTTTTGAGAGGCTTAATTTTTGACCCAATTTCAATCCATAGTTTTGGCTCGATCTTATCTCCTCTCAACTCGCCTTGATAAGGCACGTTAATCTTTGGATTCAGTTTCACAAGATTCCAATCTTCATTTTTGGCCTGGCTCCTACTACGGTTTCTAGTTCAAATCTGCAGGCAAGATGATTGGAATGAAGGTTCAAGATCATTATGATGGAGCCACAAACTTGATCTCTTGGAAGTCTAGAGTTTTCATCTTGGAAGAAAATGATCTCTTAAAGATTGTCAATGAGAAGGTTCAAAAGCCAGACGCTGAAGAAGACAAAAGTCTCATTGGAGGAGGAGTGATGCTAGAGCAAGAAGAATCTTGGTAGACTCAGTGAGCGATCATTTGGTTCCTCAAATCTCGCAAAAGAAGACGACTAGGAAGATGTCGAAAACTTTAATAGAATGATGATTGTTAATGGCCAAGCCTGACTTGTATGGGCGACGACGTTCAAATGCCCTTCATTATAAACCCTCAGTGGTCGGTGGTGGACCACCACAGTGTTAGTGGGCGCCACAATAGTGTTAGTGGCCAAGCCTGACTTCTATACCCGACGGACTTAAAATGCCTTCCATCATACAC
>LPNX010039984.1:24865-54154 GCA_001517045.1 Pseudotsuga menziesii | reverse complement strand
AGGAGCTCCACACCCACTTTGTTGATGTGCTATGTCTTTCTTCTAGTGGTCTTGCTTTTATAACTGCCAATTTCTAACATGGTATCAAAGCAGTTCTAGAAGCCATTGTAGAAAGCTAGGCCTTGACATTCTGAAGCCTCCCCTCATCGATCCGGGAGAAAAAGTGACTTGGAAACTTCGCCCAAGGGAAGGCGCCTGGACCACCACAGTGTTAGTGGGCGCCCACTAACACCTTGGTGGTCAAGCACCGACCACTGAGGGTGTATAATGGAAGGCATTTTAAGGCCGTCGGGGATAGAAGTCAGGCTTGGCCACTGACACTATTGTGTCCCACAATCGACCTACAATGGAGTATGATGAATGGCATTTAAAGGCCATTGGGAGTAGTATTTAGGCTTGGCCAACATCCATTTGGATGTACATCATTCTCTATTGAAAGGTTTGAGCTCGGGGGAGACAATAGTGTTGTATTGTCTATGGTTGAGAGGTGATAGATCATCACTGTGGTTAAACGAGCTCCACACCCAGTTTGTTTATGTGCTCTATCTTTCTTCTAGTCGTCTTTGTTTTACAACTGCCAATTTCTATCATGGTATCAAAGCAGTTTTAGAAGCCATTGTCGAAAGCTAGGGCTCGACGTTTTGAGGCCTCCCCTCACCGATCCAGGAGAAAAAGTGACTTGGAAACTTTTCCCAAGGGAAGGCGCATTTATTGATGAAGGAACAATCCAGTTATGAGAAGTTTCATTTTTGACCCAATTTCGGTCCTTAGTTTTGGCTCGATCTTATCTCCTCTCAACTCTCCTTGATAAGGCACATTAACCTTTGGATTCAGTTTCACAAGATTCCAAACTTGATCTTGACCTAGCTCCTACTAGGGTTTCTAGTTCAAATCTACAGGCAAGATGATCGGAATGAAGGATGAAGATCATCTTAATGGAGCCACAAACTTCATCTCTTGGAAGTCTAGAGTTCTCATCTTGGAAGAAACTGATCTCTTAAAGCTTGTCAATGAGAAGGTTCTAGAACCAGACGCTGAAGAAGACAAGTCTCATTGGAGGAAGAGTGATGCCAAAGCAAGAAGACTCTTGGTAGACTTAGTCAGGGGTCATTTGGTTCTTCCAATCTTGCAAAAGAAGATGACTAGTAAGATGTTCAAAACTCTAAAGGAATGACGATTGTTAATGGCCAAGCCTGACATGTATGGGCGACGACATTCAAATGCCATTCATTATACACCCTTAGTGGTCGGTTGTGGACCACCACAGTGTTAGTGGGCACCCACTAACACCTTGGTGGACCACCATCGACCACTGAGGATGTATAATGGAAGGCATTTTAATGCCGTCGGGGATAGAAGTCAGGCTTTGCCACTGACATTATTGCGGCCCACAATCAACCTACAAGGGTGTATGACGAATGGCATTTAAAGGCCATTGGGAGTAGAATTTAGGCTCGGTCAACATCCATTTGGATGTACATCATTGTTTATTGAAAGGTCTGAGCTCGGGGGAGACAATAGTGTTGTATTGTCTATGGTTGGGAGGTGATAGATCATCACCGTGGTTAAACGAGCTCCACACCCAGTTTGTTTATGTGCTCTGTCTTTCTTCTAGTGATATTTGTTTTACAACTACCAATTTCTAACATGGTATTAAAGCAATTTTAGAAGCCATTGTCGAAAGCTAGGGCTTGACATTCTGAGGCCTCCCCTCACCAATCTAGTAGAAAAAGTGACTTGGAAACTTTTCCCAAGGGAAGACGCATCGATTGATGAATGAAAAATCTAGTTCTGAGAAGTTTAATTTTTGACCCAATTTCAATCCATAGTTTTGGCTCGATTTTATCTCCTTTCAACTCACCTTGATAAGGCACGTTAATCTTTGGATTCAGTTTCACAAGATTCCAATCTTCATTTTTGACCTGGCTCCTTCTACGGTTTCTAGTTCAAATCTGCAGGCAAGATGATTGGAATGAAGGTTGAAGATCATCATGATGGAGCCACAAACTTGATCTCTTGGAAGTCTAGAGTTTTCATCTTGGAAGAAAATGATCTCTTAAAGCTTGTCAATGAGAAGGTTCAAAAGTGAGACGCTGAAGAAGACAAAAGTCTCATTGGAGGAGGAGTGATGCTAGAGCAAGAAGAATCTTGGTAGACTCAGTGAGCGATCATTTGGTTCCTCAAATCTCGCAAAAGAAGAGGACTAGGAAGATGTTGGAAACCCTAATAGAATGATGATTGTTAATGGCCAAGCCTGGCTTGTATGGGCGACGACGTTCAAATGCCCTTCATTATACACCCTCAGTGGTCGGTGGTGGACCACCAAGGTGTTAGTGGGCACCCACTAACACCTTGGTGGTCCACCATCGACCACTGAGGGTGTATAATGGAAGGCATTTTAAGCCCATCAGGTATAGAAGTCAGGCTTGGATACTAACACTATTGTGGCCCATAATCGAGTTACAAGGGTGTACGACGAATGGCATTTAAAGGCCACTCGGAGTAGAATTTAGGCTCGTTCAACATCCATTTGGATGTACATCGTTCTCTATTGAAGGGTCTGAGCTCGGGGGAGACAATATGGTTGTATTGTCTATGGTTTGGAGGGGATAGATCATCACCGTGGTTAAAGGAGCTCCACACCCACTTTGTTGATGTGCTCTGTCTTTCTTCTAGTGGTCTTGCTTTTATAACTGCCAATTTCTAACATGGTATCAAAGCAGTTCTAGAAGCCATTGTCAAAAGTTAGGGCTTGACATTCTGAGGCCTCCCCTCACCGATCCGGGAGAAAAAGTGACTTGGAAACTTCGCCCAAGCGAAGGTGCCTAGACCACCACAGTGTTAGTGGGCGACTACCACAGTGTTATTTCTAAGAACTTTCATTTTTGACCTAATTTCGGTCCATTTTTTTGGCTCGATGTTATCTCCTCAACTCTCCTTGATAAGGGACATTAACCTTAGGATTCAGTTTCACAAGATTCCAAACTTCATTTTTGAGCTAGCTCATACTAGGGTTTCGAGTTCAAATATGCAGGCAAGATGATTGGAATGAGGGTTGAAGACCATCTTGATGGAGCCACAAACTTCATCTATTGGAAGTCTAGAGTTCTCATCTTGGAAGAAAATGATCTCTTAAATCTTGTCAATGAGAAGGATCCAAAACCAAGGCTGAAGAAGACAAGTCTCATTGGAGGAAGAGTAATGCGAGAGCAAGAAGAATCTTGGTAGACTCAGTCAGGGATCATATGGGTCCTCAAATCTCGCAAAAGAAGACGACTAGGAAGATGTTCAAAACCCTAATGGAATGATGATTGTTAATGGCCACGCTTGACTTGTATGACGACGACGTTCAAATGCCGTTCATTATACACCTTCAGTGGTCATTGGTGAACCACCACAGTGTTAGTGGGCGCCCACTAACACCTTGGTGGTCCACCACCGACCACTGAGGGTGTATAATGGAAGGCATTGGAACGTCGTCGCGCATACAAGTCAGGCTTGGCCATTAACAATGATCATTCATTTAGGGTTTTGAACATCTTCCTAGTCGTCTTCTTTTGCGAGATTTGAGGACCCATATGATTCCTGACTGAGTGTACCATAATTCTTCTTGCTCTCGTATTACTCTTCCTCCAATGAGACTTGTCTTCTTCAGCGTCTGGTTCTGGAACCTTCTCATTGACAAGCTTTAAGAGATCATTTTCTTCCAAGATGAGAACTCTAGACTCCAAGAGATGAAGTTTATGGCTCCATCAAGATGATTTTCAACCTTCATTCAAATCATGTTGCCTGCAGATTTGAACTTGAAACCATAGTAGGAGATAGATAGTATTGTCTATGGTTGGGAGGTGATAGATCATCACTGTGGTTAAACGAGCCCCACACTCAGTTTGTTTATGTGCTCTGTCTTTCTTTTAGTGATCTTGGTTTTACAACTGCCAATTTATAACATGGTATCAAACCAGTTCTAAAAGCCATTGTGAAAAGCTAGGGATAGACATTCTGAGGCCTCCCCTCACCAATCCAGGAGAAAAAGTGACTTGAAAACATAGTCCAATGGAAGGCACATCTATTGATGAAGGAAAAATCCAGTTCTGAGAAGTTTCATTTTTGACCCAATTTCGGTCCATAGTTTTGGCTCGATCTTATCTCCTCTCAATGGGCCTTGATAAGGCACATTAACCTTTGGATTCAGTTTCAGAAGATTCTAAACTTCATTTTTGACCTAGCTCCTACTAGGGTTTCTATTTCAAATCTACAGGCGAGATGATTGAAGTGAAGGTCGAAGATCATATTTATGGAGCCACAAACTTCATCTCTTACAGTCTAGAGATCTCATCTTGGAAGAAAATGATCTCTTAAAGCTTGTCAATGAGAAGGTTCCAGAACCAGACGCTGAAGAAGACAAGTCTCATTAGAGGAAGAGTAATGTGAGAGCAAGAAGAATCTTGATAGACTCAGTCAGGGATCATATGGTTCTTCAAATTTCGCAAAAGAAGACGACTATGAAGATGTTCAAAACCTGAAAGGAATGATGATTGTTAATTGCCAAGCCTGACTTGTATGGGCGACGACGTTCAAATGCCATTCATTATACACCCTCAGTGGTCGGTGGTGAACCACCACAGTGTTAGTGGGCTCCCACTAACACCTTGGTGGTCCACGACCGACCACTGAGGGTGTATAATGGAAAGAATTTGAACTTCGTCGTCCATACAAGTCAGACTTGGCCATTAACAATCATTATTCCTTTAGGGTTTTGAACATCTTCATAGTCGTCTTCTCTTGCGAGATTTGAAGAACCATATGATCCCTGACTGAGTCTACCAAGATTCTTCTTGCTCTCACATTACTCTTCCTCCAATGAGACTTGTCTTCTTCAGCGTCTGGTTTTGGAACCTTCTCATTGACAAGCTTTAAAAGATCATTTTCTTCCAAGATGAGATCTTTAGACTCTAAGAGATGAAGTTTGTGGCTCCATGAATATGATCTTCAACCTTCATTCCAATCATCTTACTTGTAGATTTGAACTAGAAACCCTCGTAGGAGCTAGGTCAAAAATGAAGTTTGGAATCTTCAAAAACTGAATCCAAAGGTTAATGTGCCTTATCAAGGCCAGTTGAGAGGAGATAAGATCGAGCCAAAACTATGGACCGAAATTGGGTAAAAAATGAAACTTCTCAAAACTAGATTTTTCTTTCATCAATAGATGCGCCTTCCCTTGGGCGATGTTTTCAAGTCACTTTTTCTCCATTTGACTTGATAAGATCGAGCGAGTTGAGAGGAGATAAGATCGGCGAACATCCATTTGGATGTTCATCGTTCTCTATTGAAAGGTCTGAGCTCGGGGGAGACAATAGTATTGTATTTTCTATGGTTGGGAGGTGATAGATCATCACTGTGGTTAAACGAGATCCACACTCAGTTTTTTTATGTGCTCTGTCTTTCTTCTATTGATCTTGGTTTTACAACTGCCAATTTCTAACATGGTATCAAATCAGTTCTAGAAGCCAATGTGAAAAGCTAGGGCTAGACATTCTGAGGCCTCCCCTCACCAATCCAGGAGAAAAAGTAACTTGAGGACATCGCCCAACGGAAGGCACATCTATTGATGAAGAAAAAATCCAGTTCTAAGAAGTTTCATTTTTGACCCAATTTCTGTCCATAGTTTTGGCTCGATCTTATCTCCTCTCAACTGGCCTTGATAAGGCACATTAACCTTTGGATTCAGTTTCAGAAGATTCCAAACTTCATTTTTGACCTAGCTCCTCCTAGGGTTTCTAGTTCAAATCTATAGGCAAGATGATTGGAATGAAGGTCGAAGATCATATTCATGGAGCCGCAAACTTCATCTCTTAGAGTCTAGAGATCTCATCTTGGAAGAAAATGATTTCTTAAAGCTTTTCAATGAGAAGGTTCCAGAACCAGACACTGAAGAAGACAAGTCTCATTGGAGGAAGATTAATGCGAAAGCAAGAAGAATCTTGGTAGACTCAGTCAGGGATTATATGGTTCTTCAACTCTCGCAAAAGAAGACGACTATGAAGATGTTCAAAACCCTAAAGGAATAATGATTGTTAATGGCCAAGCCTGACTTGTATGGACGACGAAGTTCAAATTCTTTCCATTATACACCCTCAGTGGTCGGTCGTGGACCACCAAGGTGTTAGTGGGCGCCCACTAACACTGTGGTGGTTCACCATCGACCACTGAGGGTGTATAATGAACGACATTTGAACGTCGTCGCCCATACAAGTTAGGCTTGGTAATTAACAATCATCATTCCTTTCAGGTTTTGAACATCTTCATAGTCGTCTTCTTTTGTGAGATTTGAAGAACCATATGATCCCTGACTGAGTCTATCAAGATTCTTCTTGCTCTCGCATTACTCTTCCTCCAATGAGACTTGTCTTCTTCAGCGTCTGGTTCTGGAACCTTCTCATTGATAAGCTTTAAGAGATCATTTTCTTTCAAGATGAGATCTCTAGACTCTAAGAGATGAAGTTTGTGGCTCCATGAATATGATCTTCGACCTTCACTTCAATCATCTCGCCTGTAGATTTGAAATAGAAACCCTAGTAGGAGCTAGGTCAAAAATGAAGTTTGGAATCTTCTGAAACTGAATCCAAAGGTTAATGTGCCTTATCAAGGCCCGTTGAGAGGAGATAAGATCGAGCCAAAACTATGGACCAAAATTGGGTCAAAAATGAAACTTCTCAGAACTGGATTTTTCCTTCATCAATAGATGTGCCTTCCGTTGGACGATGTTCTCAAGTCACTTTTTCTCCTGGATTGGTGAGGGGAGGCCTCAGAATGTCTAGCCCTAGATTTTCAGAATGGCTTTTAAAACTGGTTTGATACCATGTTAGAATTTGGCAGTTGTAAAACCAAGATCACTAGAAGAAAGACAGAGCACATAAACAAACTGAGTGTGGGGCTCGTTTAACCACAGTGATGATCTATCACCTCCCAACCATAGAAAATACGATACTATTGTCTCCCCCGAGCTCAGACCTTTCAATAGAGAACGATGAACATCCAATTGGATGTTCACCGATCTTATCTCCTCTCAACTCGTTCGATCTTATCAAGTCAAATGGAGAAAAAGTGACTTGGAAACTTCGCCCAAGGGAAGGTGCATCTATTGATGAAGGACAAATCCAGTTCTAAGAAGTTTCATTTTTTATCCAATTTCGGTCCATAGTTTTGGCTCGATATTTTCTCTTCTCAACTTTGGCTTGATAAGGCATATTAACCTTTGGATTCAGTTTCACAAGATTCCAAACTTCATTTTTGACCTAGATCCAAGTAGGGTTTCTAGTTCAAATCTGCAGGCAAGATGCTTGGAATGAAGGTTGAAGATCATTTTGATGGAGCCACAAACTTCATCTCTAGAAAGTCTAAAGTTCTCATCTTGGAAGTAAATGATCTCTTAAAGGTTTTCAATGAGAAGGTTCCAAAACAAGATGCTGAAGAATACAAGTCTCATTGCAGGAAGAGTGATGCCAGAGGAAGAAGAATCTTGGTAGACTCAGTCAGGGATCATTTGGTTCTTGATATCTCACAAAACAGACGACTAGGAAGATGTTCAAAACCTTAAAGGAATGATGATTGTTAATGGCCAAGCCTGACTTGTATGGGTGATGACGTTCAAATGCCGTTCATTATACACCCTAAGTGGTCGGTGGTGGACCACCACAATGTTAGTGTGCGCCCACCAACACCTTGGTGGTCCACCACCGAACATTGAGGACGTATAATGTAAGGCATTTTAAGACCGTCGGGGTTAGAAGTCAGGCTTGGCCACTGACACTATTGTGGCCCACAATCGACCTACAAGGGTGTATGACGAATGGCATTTAAAGGCTAGTGGGAGTATAATATAGGCTCAGTCAACATCCATTTTGATGTACATCGTTCTCTATTGAAAGGTGTGAGCTCGGGGGAGACAATAGTGTTGTATTGTCTATGGTTAGGAGGTGATAGATCATCACCGTGGTTAAACGACTCCACACCCATTTTGTTTATGTGCTCTCTCATTCTTCTAGTGATCTTGGTTTTACAATTGCTAATTTCTAACATGCAATCAAAGCAGTTCTAGAAGCCATAGTGCAAAGCTAGAGGTTGGCATTCTGAGGCCTCCCCTCACAAATCCAGGAGAAAAAGTGACTTGGAAACTTTGCCTAAGGGAATGCTCATCTATTGATGAAGGAAAAATCCAGTTCTAAGAACTTTCATTTTTGACCCAATTTCGGTCCATAGTTTTGGTTCGATGTTATCTCCTTTCAACTCTCCTTGATAAGGCACATTAACCTTTAGATTCAGTTTCACAAGATTCCAAACTTCATTTTTGAGCTAGCTCATACTAGGGTTTCTAGTTCAAATCTGCAGGCAAGATTATTGGAATGAAGGTTGAAGACAATCTTGATGGAGCCACAAACTTCATCTGTTGGAAGTCTAGAGTTCTCATCTTGGAAGAAAATGATCTCTTAAAGCTTGTCAATGAGAAGGTTCCAAAACCACACGTTGAAGAAGACAAGTCTCATTGGAGGAAGAGTGATGCCAGAGAAAGAAGAATCTTGGTAGACTCAGTCAGGGATCATATGGTTCCTCAGATCTTGCAAAAGAAGATGACTATGAAGATGTTCAAAACCCTAATGGACCGAAATTGGGTATAAAATGAAACTTCTTAGAACTTGATTTTTCCTTCATGAATAGATGCGTCTTCCCTCGGGCGATGTTTCGAAGTCACTTTTTGCTCGATCTTATCTCCTCTCAACTCGCCTTGATAAGGCACATTAACCTTTGGATTCTGCTTCACAAGATTCCAAACTTCATTTTTTACCTAGCTCCTACTAGGGTTTCTAGTCCAAATCTGCAGGCAAGATGATTGGAATGAAGGTTGAAGATCATCTTGATGGAGCCACAAACTTCATCTGTTGGAGTCTAGACTTCTCATCTTGGAAGAAAATGATCTCTTAAAGCTTGTCAATGAGAAGGTTCCAGAACCAGAGGTTGAAGAAGACAAGTCTCATTGGAGGAAGAGTAATGTGAGAGCAAGAAGAATCTTGGTAGACTCAGTCAGGGATCATATGGGTCCTCAAATCTCACAAAAGAAGACGACTAGGAAGATGTTCAAAACCCTAATGGAATGATGATTATTAATGGCCAAGCTTGACTTCTATCCCCGATGGCCTTAAAATGCCTTCCATTATACACCCTCAGTGGTCGGTGGTGAACCACCGCAATGTTAGTGGGCGCCCACTAACATCTTGGCGGTCCACCACCGACCACTGAGGGTGTATAATGGAAGGCATTTTAAGGTTGTCGGGGATAGAAGTCAGGCTTGGCCACTGACACTATTGTGGCCCACAATCGACCTACAAGGGTGTATGACGAATGGAATTTAAAGGCCATTGGGAGTAGAATTTAGGCTCGGTCAACATCCATTTGGATGTACATCGTTTGCTATTGAAAGGACTGAGCTCGGGGGAGACAATAGTATTGTATTGTCTATGGCTGGGAGGTGATAGATCATCACCGTGGTTAAACGAGCTCCACACCCAGTTTGTTTATGTGCTCTGTCTTTATTCTAGTGATCATGGTTTTACAACTGCCGATTTCTAACATGGTATCAAAGCAGTTCTAGAAGCCATTGTGGAAAGCTAGGGCTTGACATTCTGAGGCCTCCCCTCACCAATCTTGGAGAAAAAGTGAATTGAAAACTTCGCCGAAGGGAAAGCGCTACTATTGATGAAGGAAAAGTCCAGTTCTGAGAAGTTTCATTTTTTACTTAATTTCGGTCCATAGTTTTGGTTGTATCTTATCTCCTCTCAACTCGCCTTGATACAGCACATTAACCTTTGGATTCAGTTTCACAAGATTCCAAACTTCATTTTTTCCCTAGCTCGTACTAGGGTTTCTAGTTCAAATCTGCCGACAAGATGATTGGAATGAAGGTTGAAGATCATCTTGATGGAGCCACAAACTTCATCTCTTGGAAGTCCAGAGTTCTCATCTTGGAAGAAAATGATCTCTTAAAGGTTGTCAATGAGAAGGTTCCAAAACCAGACGCTGAAGAAGAGAAGTCTCATTGGAGGAAGAGTGATGCCAAAGCAAGAAGAATTTTCGTAGACTCAGTCATGGATGATTTGGTTCCTCAAATCTCGTAAAATAAGACGACTATGAAGATGTTCAAAACCCTAAAGGAATGATGATTGTTAATGGCCAAAACTGACTTGTATGGGCAACGACGTTCAGATGCCGTTCATTATGCACTCTTAGTGGTCGATGGAGGACCGCCACAATGTTACTGGGTGCCGACTAACTCCTTGGTGGTCCACCACTGACTACTGAGGGTGTATAATGGAAGGCATTTTAGGACCATATGGGATAGAAGTCAGGCTTGGCCACTGAGACTATTGTGGCCCACAATCGACCTACAATAGTGTATGATGAATGGCATTTAAAGGCCATTGGGAGTAGAATTTATGCTCTGTCAACATCCCTTTGGATATACATCGTTCTCTATTGAAAGGACTGAGATCGGGGGAGACAATAGTGTTGTATTGTCTATGGTTGGGAGGTGATAGATCATCACCGTGGTTAAACGAGCTCCACACCCAGTTTGTTTATATGCTTTGTCTTTCTTCTAGTGATCTTGGTTTTACAGCTGCCTATTTTAACATGGTATCAAAGTAGTTCTAGAAGCCATTGTCTAAAGCTAGGGCTTGACATTCTGAGGCCTCCCCTCACCAATCCAGGAGAAAAAGTGACTTGGAAACTTCACCCATGGGAAGGCACATCTATTGATGAAGGGAAAATCCAGTTCTGAGAAGTTTCATTTTTGACCCAATTTCGGTCCATAGTTTTGGCTCGATCTTATCTCCTCTCAATTATCCTTAATAAGGCACATTAACCTTTCTATTCAGTTTCACAAGAATCCAAGCTTCATTTTTTATCTAGCTCCTACTAGGGTTTCTAGTTCAAATCTGCAGGGAAGATGATCGGAATAAAGCTTGAAGATCATCTTGATGGAGCCACGAACTTCATCTCTTGGAAGTCTAGAGTTCTCATCTTGGAAGAAAATGATCTCTTAAAGCTTGTCAATGAGAAGGTTCGAGAACCAGACGCTGAAGAATACAAGTCTCATTGGAGGAAGAGTGATGCCAGAGCAAGAAGAATCTTGGTAGACTCAGTCATGGATCATTTGGTTTCTCAAATCTCGCAAAAGAAGACGACTAGGAAGATGTTCAGAACCCTAACGGAATGATGATTGTTAATGGTCAATCCTGACTTGTATGGGCGATGACGTGCAAATGTCATACAGTATACACCCTCTGTGGTCGGTGGTGGACCACCAAGGTGTTAGTGGGCGTCCACTAACACCTTGGTGGTCCACCACTGACCACTGAGGGTGTATAATGGAAGGCATTTTAAGGCTGTCAGGGATAGAAGTCAGGCTTGGCCACTGACACTATTGTGGCCCACAATCGACCTATAAGGGTGTATGAAGAATGGCATTTAAAGGACCTTGGGAGTAGAATTTAGGCTCAGTCGACATCCATTCGGATGTACATCGTTCTCTATTGAAAGGACTGAGCTCGGTGGAGACAATAGTGTTGTATTGTCTATGGTTGGGAGGTGATAGATCATCACCGTGGTTAAACGAGCTCCACACCCAGTTTGTTTATGTGCTCTGTCTTTCTTCTAGTGATCTTGGTTTTACAACTTCCAATTTCTAACATGGTATTAAAGCATTTCTAGAAGCCATTTTCCAAAGCTAGGGCTTGGCATTCTGAGGCCTCCCCTCATCGATCCAGGAGAGAAAGTTACTTGGAAACTTCGCTCAAGGGAAGGCGCATCTATTGATAAAGGAAAAATCTAGTTCTGAGAAGTTTCATTTTTGACCCAATTTCGGTCCATAGTTTTGGCTTGATCTTATTTCCTCTCAACTTGCCTTGATAATGCACATTATCCTTTGGATTGAGTTTCAAAAGATTCCAAACTTGATTTTTGACCTAGCTCCTACTAAGGTTTGTAGTTCAAATCTGCAGGCAAGATGATTGGAATGAAGGTTGAAGATCATTTTGATGGAGCCACAAACTTCATCTCTTGGAAGTTTAGAGTTCTCATCTTGGAAGAAAATGATCTCTTAAAGCTTGTCAATGAGAAGGTTCCAGAACTAGATGCTGAAGAAGACAATTTTCATTGGAAGAAGAGTGATGCAAGAGGAAGAAGAATCTTGGTAGACTCAGTCAGGTATCATTTGGTTTTGTTGTCGCTTAAAACAAGCACGCGAGTGCTGAAAGTTCAAACTGTAAGCGCGTTGGCCCGGTGATAACTCTCTCTCGAGAGCCCAATGCCACCACACCCCTCTCTCCTCGCTTCAGGCCGGCTCTTCTCCAGCCCTAGGGGGGTTTCCCCTATGTTAGGATCACTAAGGCAGGTGCGGCTGAGGGCAAGGTGATCTGAAGAGGCTGCCTTAGAGAAGCATGGGTAGAAAAAAAGAAAATGAATCGGATTTATGGGCAGGAAGGGAAGGGAGGATCAGTCCTCGAGGGAAGGCCAGTGCCAGTACCAGAAGGGTGAATGGAGTCATAAGGGGACTCAGAAAGGCTTTGTGTTTCGTAAAAGGGAGACTAGGCTGGTCCGTTCCATATTCAGAGGCCAGGAGAATGGAAGTATAACTCACTATTTTTCATTACTCCCAGACCTCTAAGAACATAACGACGACAAGCAACTTGGCAGCTCCAAATGCTTTCCCAACATGCTAGATTGTTATCCCTCTATGCTAAGTCTAGTCTACCACTTATGAAAAAAACACAGAACTACGACAAAGATGCCCAAAATGTCCAAAAAAGCTCAACATCACTCTTTCTTTATTAACTCTGCGAAAAATCCTCCCAGCCAAAAATTCCATCATTACAAAGAAAGAGACTTTTCTCTTTTAAACGTCCAAAACCTCCTTCCTTTCAAAAAATAATAATAAAAAGGTTAAAGTGAACTTAAATAAAGACTTTATTAAATGGAACCCATGCTTTCGTAAAGTGTAACTAACACTATAGCTTGATCTGCTATCCCCCAAAAACTTTACTAAAGTGAATCGATTTATTAAAGTCCACTCAACCAAAGACGCCATCTCACTTATCACAAAGTGGAATCATCTGAAACTGAACCTTGCACCTGGCAATTGCTAAGGACGTGGACAAATGATGAGGTGGACAACGATGCTGTCAACAAATGTTCATCATAAAAAATGCCAAACTGAGCACGACTATCTCAGGGTTCCAAAGCTGCTCCATCACTCGGCTTTCTGAAAAAACGCCAAGCACTTAACGGGTTACTAGTATGATAAATTGCTAATTTAATTGGCTGTCAGTTTGAACAAAATGACTGCAAACCAGTCTTTGCCTGATCCTGTGAAAAAAACTATGTGCAGCTGGGCATCCAATGGAAACTTCCGCGCGGGAGATGTGCCATCTCTGAATTTACGCCAAGTTTCAACAGACCTGGGCTGATGTGAAGCCGCTTCTAGAGCATGATGGCATAGAATGTTTTAATTTGAAAAACTCGCAACTTGGCGTGTTCAGCTGTCAAGGAAACATGAACTGCTCGTAACCCGGCCAACAAGCTGCTCCAAGAAAATCAACGCGATTTCCTTCATGCCATCAACTGCTAATGTAAAACATCGAGCCCAATCCTTATGCGACAACAACAAAGACTTGATGGTTGAACCGGTGGTTGAGTTATGACACATTAAACATCACGCTCAAGGAACTCTACGAACTGTGCAATCATCTAGAATGGAAGGAAACCCGTGATCTCTACCGAGGTTTCGTATGCTGCATTAAAAACTCCAAGCGTTTCGCTCAAAATACACAAGCCCTTTGCTGTGGCTGAAGCAGAATAATGAAGAAGAAGGACAAGATGCTATGAAGCCAAGACCGACACTCTCTCATAGGCACTTCAAACCAGAGACGAAGTGGCAATAGGAGGGCCTACTCATTTTTTGAAAGCCATCAAGCCACAACAGTTTTGACCATGGACAAGCATGAATGGCTCTGAAAAATATGCGTCGAGCAGCCTCAGGATTATTTGCTACATCGAGCTCATAAGCCAGATAGCATCGCCATAAAGTTACATGACTTTTGGGTGTCTTGATCAGTTAGAGCCCGTTCAAATAGTCTGTGAATGCGTGGTCCCGAACCTACTCTCCCAAGTTCAAAAGACAAGGCAGAAAGTCAGAGCTCATCAAATAGCAGACGACGCTTGCTTGTGAAGGCTGGCAGGGAGCTGGTACATATCAATGAAGTGCACATTTATGCATTCCAAGGATATTGATTGAGACCTTGCACTATGATGTCCCATGTTTGAGCGGGTTTTAGAGACCCTTTATGTTTCTGAAGCATCTGAATATAACGTAGATACAGTAGTTCAAGTTGACGACTCTGATGACACCTGCCTGGAAATGTCATGGAAAAGGCATATTCAAATGCTGTATCAACAACTTCCCATCCAGATGCTAAATCTTCAAACAAAGCTGTTGCAACTACCAAAGATGTAGAATGCTCTTTTATGTCTCCATAAGCCTATAATGAGCGAAGCTTCCGTAATTGCTCTTCAAACCCTCGGCATGCTTTCAATAACTGTGTACTTGAAACTTGATGCTCGGACAAATATGCAGAGTATTTTCCACCACTTCCTAAGCAAGAAAGAATGTAAATTGCACGTTGTTTAGATTCTTTAGAAGACACACCAATATCATTGCCAATACTAGAATGATTTGCAAGCTCTGCTTCAGCATAAGAGAGATACAAAATAGGGGCTTTCAACTGACAATCCAAGGAAAGGTCAGTAACTGAGCACAGAGCCATATCACAAATTTTTCCTGCTAGATCAATGTTACCAGCTTCAGCCTCAATCCGTGCATATGCTCCACACAAATAGCAAATCCTGTAAGATTGGGAACTTTTTGGAGAGCTTCATTCACCATTTGCTGCACAGTCTTTCCTTTAAGGAAATCACGTTGGATAAGTCATAAAAGCTTGGCTGGTTGAAAAGCAATGTCACCTCCCTTCACTCTGCCATAAAACTCTTGTGCAAGTTCAACAACAAAGGATAGTCGAGATATATTAGCTTCACTGACTGTTTCAGGCAGATTGTAGATGAGAACAGAACTCATGATTATTTTCTAGAGCAAAGATCCTGTCATCACAGACATTGGATTTTCCAACACTTTCAAAACCTTTTGTATCAAGAAATAAAATAGATGTCCTCACTCCTCCAATGTCCATTTCTCTGCTTCTTTAGCATGCACAATTGCTCCTCAAGTTCACTGATTTGTGCCACGTATGATAATGAGTCCTCATTGAGCTTGTGGTTCTCTCTCGAGACTTGTTGCAAAAAACTGTCGCTCAACAACCCTGAATAGCTCGAAACCTTAGGAGCCATCTAGATACCATCTTAGTTCTGCTACTAACAGAAATATGAAACTGTCCTGCCTGCATGGTGTCACCTCAAAAAGTGAAAGCACTTGGCATGTGGATACCTCTACCCCCTGGGGTAACAGGGTGGTAACACACCCATTTCTGTGCAAGGTGCTGAACGACTGATGTAATCACTTCATGAGCTTTTTACAGTGATCTCTGTGGGCGCCCATGTCCAAATGGAAGGTAACAGGTTCCTCAAATCTCACAAAAGAAGACGACTAGTAAGATGTTCGAAACCCTAAAGGAATGATGATTGTTAATGGCCAAGCCTGACTTTTATGGGCGACGATGTTCAAATGTCGTTCATTATACACCCTTAGTGGTCGGTCGTAGACCACCACAGTGTTAGTGGGCGCCCACTAACACCTTGGTGGTCCACCACTGAGCAATGAGGGTGTATAATGGAAGGCATTTTAAGGCCGTCAGGGATAGAAGTTAGGCTTGGCCACCGAAACTATTGTGGCTCACAATCGACCTACAAGGGTGTATGATGAATGACATTTAAAGGCCATTAGGAGTAGAATTTAGGCTCGGTCAACATCCATTTGGATGTACATCGTTCTCTATTGAAAGGTCTAAGCTTGAGGGAGACAATAGTGTTGTATTGTCTATGGTTGGCAGGTGATAGATCATCACCGTGGTTAAATGAGCTCCACACCCAGTTTGTTTATGTGCTATGTCTTTCTTCTAGTGATCTTGTTTTTACAACTGCCAATTTCTAACATGGTATCAAAGCAGTTCTAGAAGCCATTGTCGAAAGCTAGGGCTTAATATTATGAGCGCTCCCCTCACCAATACAGGAGATAAAGTGACTTGGAAACATCGCCCAAGGGAAGACACATCTATTGATGAAGAAAAAATCCAGTTCTGAGAAGTTTCATTTTTGACCCAATTTCGGTCCATAGTTTTGGCTCGATATTATCTCCTCTCAACTCGCCTTGATAAGGCACGTTAACCTTTGGATTCAGTTTCACAAGATTCCAGACTTCATTTTTGACCTAGCTCCTACCAGGGTTTCTATTTCAAATCTATAGTCAGGATGATCGGAATGAAGGTTGAAGATCATCTTGATGGAGCCACAAACTTCATCTCTTGGAAGTCTAGAGTTCTCATCTTGGAAGAAAATGATCTATTAAAGCTTGTCAATGAGAAGGTTCCAGAACTAGACGCTGAAGAAGACAAGTCTCATTGGAGGAAGAGTGATGCCAGAGCAAGAAGAATTTTGGTAGACTCAGTCAGGGATCATTTGGTTCCTCAAATCTCGCAAAACAAGACGACTAGGAAGATGTTCAAAACCCTAAAAGAATGATGATTGTTAATGGCCAAGCCTGACTTGTATGGGCGACGACGTTTAAATGTCATTCATTATACACCCTTAGTGGTCGGTGGTGGACCACCACAGTGTTAGTGGGCGCCCACTAACACATTGGTGGTTCACCACCGACCACTGAGGGTGTATAATGGAAGGCATGTTAAGGCCGTCAGAGATAGAAGTCAGGCTTGGCCACTGACACTATTGTGGCCCACAATCGACCTACAAGGGTGTATGACGAATGACATTTAAAGGCCATTAGGAGTACAATTTAGGCTCGATCAACATCCATTTGAATGTACATCATTCTCTATTAAAATGTCTGAGCTCAGAGGAGACAATAGTGATGTATTTACTATGGTTGGGAGGTGATAGATCATCACCGTGGTTAAACGAGCTCCACACCCAGTTTGTTTATGTACTCTGTCTTTCTTCTAGAGATTTTGGTTTTACAACTGTCAATTTCTAACATGGTATCAAAGCAGTTCTAGAAGCCATTGTTGAATGCTAAGGCTTGAGATTCTGAGGCCTCCTCTCACCAATCTAGGAGAAAAAGTTACTTGGAAACTTCGCCCAAGGGAAGGCGCGTCTATTGATGAAGGAAAAGTCTGGTTCTGAGAAGTTTCATTTTTGACTCAATTTCGGTCCATAGTTTTCGCTCGATCTTATCTCCTCTCAACTCGGTTTGATAAAGCACATTAACCTTTGGATTTAGTTTCACAAGATTCCAATCTTCATTTTTGACCTAGCCCCTACTACGGTTTCTAGTGCAAATCTGCCGACAAGATGATTGGAATGAAGGTTGAAGAGCATCACGATGGAGCAATAAACTTGATCCCTTCGAAGTCTAGAGTTCTCATCTTAGAAGAAAATGATCTTTTAAAGTTTGTCAATGAGAAGGTTCCAGAACCGGTCGCTGAAGAAGACAAGTCTCGTTGGAGGAGGAGTGATGCCAGAGCAAGAAGAATCTTGGTAGACTTAGTCAGGGATCATTTGGTTCCTCAAATCTCGCAAAAGAAGACGACCAAGAAGATGTTCAAAACCCTAAAGGAATGATGATTGTTAATGGCCAAGCCTGACTTGTATGGGCGACGACGTTCAAATGTCGTTCATTATACACCCTTAGTGGTCACTGGTGGACCACCACAGTGTTAGTGGGCTCCCACTAACACCTTGGTGCTCCAGCACCGACAACTGAGAGTGTATAATGGAAGGAATTTTAAGGCCGTCGAGGATAGAAGTCAGGCTTGGCCACTAACACTATTGTGTCCCACAATCAACCTATAATGGTGTATGACGAATGACATTTAAAGGCCATTGGGAGCAGAATTTAGGCTCGGTCAACATCCCTTTGGATGTACATCGTTCTCGATTGAAAGGTCTGAGCTTGGGGACGACAATAGTGTTGTATTGTCTATGGTTGGGAGGTGATAGATCATCACCATGGTTAAACGAGCTCCACACCCAGTTTGTTTATGTGCTCTGTCTTTCTTCTAGTGATCTTGGTTTTACAACTGCCAATTTCTAATATGGTATCAAAGCAGTTCTAGAAGCCATTTTCGAAAGCTAGGGCTTGACATTATGAGGCCTTCCCTCACCAATACAGGAGAAAAAGTGACTTGGAAACTTCGCCCAAGCGAAGGCGCGTCTATTGATGAAGGAAAAGTCTAGTTCTGAGAAGTTTCATTTTTTACCCAATTTCGGTCCATAGTTTTGGCTTGATCTTATCTCCTCTCAACTAGCCTTGATAAGACATGCTAACCTTTGGATTCAGTTTCACAAGATTCTGAACGTCATTTTTGACCTAGCTCCTACTAGGGTTTCTAGTTCAAATCTGCAGGGATGATGATCGGAATGAAGCTTGAAGATCATCTTGATAGAGCCACAAACTTCATCTTGTGGAAGTCTAGAGTTCTCATCTTGGAAGAAAAAGATCTCTTAAAGCTTGTCAATGAGAAGGTTTGAGAACTGGACGCTGAAAAAGACAAGTCTCATTGAAAGAAGAGTGACAAGTCAGGGATCATTTGGTTTATCATATCTCGCAAAAGAAGAGGACTTGGAAGATGTTCAAAACCCTAACAAAATGATGATTGTTAATGGCCAAGCCTGACTTGTATGGGCGACAACGTTCAAATGTCGTTCATTATACACCCTTAGTGGTCGGTGTTGGACCACCACAATGTTAGTGGGCGCCCACTAACACCTTGGTGGTCCACCACCGACCACTGAGGGTGTATAATGGAAGGCATTTTAAGTCCGTCGGTGATAGAAGTCAGGCTTGGTTACTGACATTATTGTGGCCCACAATCGACCTACAAGGGTGTATGACGTATGACATTTAAAGGCCATTGGGTGTAGAATTTAGGCTCGGGGAATACAATAGTGTTGTATTGTCTATTGTTAGGAGGTGATAGATCATCACCGTGGTTAAACGAGTTCCACACCCAGTTTGTTTAAGTGCTCTGTCTTTCTTCTAGTGATCTTGGTTTTACAACTGCCAATTTCTAACATGGTATCAAACTGTTTCTAGAAGCCATTGTCCAAAGCTAGGGCTTGACATTCTGAGGCCTCCCCTCATCGATCCAGGAGAAAAAGGGACTTGGAAACTTTGCCCAAGGGAATGCGCATCTATTGATAAAGGAAAACTCTAATTCTGAGAAGTTTAATTTTTGACCCAATTTTGGTCCATAGTTTTGGCTTGATCTTATCTCCTCTCAACTTGCTTTGATAAGGCAAATTAACCTTTGGATTCAGTTTCACAAGATTCCAAACTTCATTTTTGACCTAGCTCCTACTAGGGTTTCTAGTTCAAATCTGCAGGCAAGATGATTGGAATGAAGGTTGAAGATCATCTTGATGGAGCCACAAACTTCATCTCTTGGAAGTCTAGAGTTCTCATCTTGGACGAAAATGATCTCTTAAAGCTTTGTCAATGAGAAGGTTGCAGAAGCAGGCGTTGAAGAGGACAAGTCTCATTGGAAGAGGAGTTATGCGAGAGTAAAAAGAATCTTGGTAGACTCGGTCAGGGATCATTTGGTTCCTCAAATCTCGCGAAAAAAGACGACTAGGAAGATGTTCAAAACCCTAAAGCAATGATGATTTTTAATGGCCAAGCCTGACTTGTATGGACGACGACGTTCAAATTCCGTTCATTATACACCCTTAGTGGTCGCTGGTGGACCACCACAGTGTATGTGGGCGCCCACTAACACATTGGTGGACCACCACCGACAACTGAGGATGTATAATGGAAGGCATTTTAAGGTCGTCGGAGATAGAAGTCAGGCTTGGCCACTCACACTATTGTGGCCCACAATCGACCTACAAGGGTGTATAACGAATGGGATTTAAAGGCCATTGGGAGTAAAATTTAGGCTTTGTCAACATCCATTTGGATGTACATCGTTCTCTATTGAAAGGTTTGAGCTCAGAGGAGACAATAGTGTTGTATTGTCTATGGTTGGGAGGTGATAGATCATCACCGTGGTTAAAGGAGCTCCACACCCAGTTTGTTTATGTGCTCTGTCTTTCTTCTAGTGATCTTGGTTTTACAACTGCCAATTTCTAACATGTTATCAACGCAGTTGTAGAAGCCATTGTCAAAAGCTAGGGCTTGACATTCTGAGGCCTCCCCTCACAAAAAACAAGAAAAAGTAACTTCAAAACTACGCCCAAGGGAAGGCGCATTTATTGATAATGGAAAAATCCAGTGCTGAAAGTTTCATTTTTGACCCAATTTCGATGCATTGTTTTGGCTCGATCTTATCTCCTCTCAACTCGACTTGGTAAGGCACATTAACCTTTGGCTTCAGTTTCACAAGATTCCGAGCTTCATTTTTTACCTAGCTCCTATTAGGGTTTCTAGTTCAAATCTGTAGGGAGGATTATCGAAATGAAGGTTAAAGATCATCTTGATGGAGGCACAAACTTCATCTCTTGGAATTCTAGAGTTCTCATCTTGGAAGAAATTGATTTCTTAGAGCTTTTCAATGAGAAGGTTCCAAAACCAAACACTGAAGAAGACAAGTCTCATTGGAGGAAGAGTGATGCGAGAGCAAGAAGAATCTTGGTAGACTCAATCAGGGATGATTTGGTTCCTCAAATATTTCAAAAGAAGACGACTAGAAAGATGTTCAAAACCCTTAAGGAATGATGATTTTTAATGGCCAAGCCTGACTTGTATGGGAAACGACGTTCAAATGCCGTTCATTATACACCCTTAGTAGTCGGTGGTGAACCACCACAATGTTAGTGGGCGACCACTAACACCTTGGTGATCCACCACTGACCACTGAGGGTGTATAATGGAAGACATTTTAAGGCAGTCAGGGATAGAAGTCAGGCTTTGCCATTGACACTATTGTGGCACAATCGACCTATAATGGTTTATGACGAATGGCATTTAAAGGCCACTAAGAGTAGAATTTAGGCTCGGTCAACATCCATTTGGATATACATCGTTCTCTATTGAAAGGTCTGAGCTCGAGGTAGACAATAATGTTGTATTGTCTATGGTTGGGAGGTGATAGATCATCACTATGCTTAAACGAGCTACACACGCAGTTTGTTTCTGTGTTGTCTTTCTTCTAATGATCTTGGTTTTACAACTACCAATTTTCTAACATGGTATCAAAGCAGTTCTACAAGCCATTGTCGAAAGCTAGGGCTTGACATTCTAAGGCCTCCCCTCACCGATCCAAGAGAAAAAGTGACTTGGAAACTTCGCCCAAGGAAAGGCACATTGATGAAGAAAAAATCAAGTGTTGAGGCTGAAGAAGACAAGTCTCATTGGAAGAAGAGTGATGCGAAAGCAAAAAGAATCTTGTTAGACTCAGTCAGGGATCATTTGGTTCCTCAAATCTCACAAAAGAAGAGATAAGATCAAGCGAGTTGAGAGGAGATAAGATCAGTCAACATCCATTTGGATGTTCATCATTCTCTATTGAAAGGTCTGAGCTCGGGGGAGACAATAGTATTCTATTGTCTATGGTTGGGAGGTGATAGATCATCACTGTGGTTAAACAAGCTCCACACTCAGTTTGTTTATGTGCTCTGTCTTTCTACTAGTGATCTTGGTTTTACAACTGTCAATTTCTAACATGGTATCAAACCAGTTCTAGAAGCCATTGTGAAAAGCTAGGGCTTGACATTCTGAGACCTCCCCTCACCAATCCAGGAGAAAAAGTGACTTGGAAACATCGCCCAAGGGAAGGCGCATCTAATGATGAAGGAAAAATCCAGTTCTGAGAAGTTTCATTTTTGACCCAATTTCGGTCCATAGTTTTGGCTCGATCCTATCTCCTCTCAACTGCCCTTAATAAGGCACATTAACCTTTGGATTCAGTTTCAGAAGATTCCAAACTTCATTTTTGACCTAGCTCCTACTAGAGTTTCTAGTTCAAATGTGCAGGCAAGATGATTGGAATGAAGGTTGAAGATCATATTGATGGAGGCACAAACTTCATCTCTTGGAGTCTAGAGTTCTCATCTTGGAAGAAAATTATCTCTTAAATCTTGTCAATGAGAAGGTTCAAGAGCCAGACGCTGAAGAAGACAAAAGTCTCATTGGAGGAGGAGTGATGCTAGAGCAAGAAGAATCTGGCTCTTGAATCTTCTCATTGACAAGCTTTAAGAGATCATTTTCTTCCAAGATGAAAACTCTAGACTTCCAAGAGATCAAGTTTGTGGCTCCATCAAGATGATCTTCAACCTTCATTCCAATCATCTTGTCTGCAGATTTGAACTAGAAACCCTAGTAGGACCCAGGTCAAAAATGAAGTTTGGAATCTTATGACACTGAATCCAAAGGTTAATGTGCCTTATCAAGGTGAGTTGAGAGGATATAAGATCGAGCCAAAACTATGGATCGAAATTGGGTCAAAAATGTAACTTCTCAGATAAGGCACATTAACCTTTGGATTCAGTTTCACAAGATTCCAAACTTCATTTTTGACCTAGCTCCTACTAGGGTTTCTAATTCAAATATGCAGGCAAGATGATTGGAATGAAGGTTGAAGATCATCTTGATGGAGACACAAACTTCATCAATAGATGCGCCTTCCCTTGGGCGATGTTTCGAAGTCACTTTTTCCCCATTTAACTTGATAAGATCGAGGGAGTTGAGAGGAGATAAGATCGGTCAACATCCATTTGGATGTACATCATTCTCTATTCAAAGTTTTGAGTTCGGGCGAGACAATAGTGTTGTATTGTCTATGGTTGGGAGGTGATAGATCATCACCGTGGTTAAACGAGCTCCACACCTAGTTTGTTTATGTGCTCTGTCTTTCTTCTAGTGATCTTTTTTTCACAACTGCCAATTTCTAACATGGTATCAATGCAGTTCTAGAAGCTATTGTCGAAAGCTAGGGCTTGACATTATGAGGCCTCCCCTCACCAATATAGGAGAAAAAGTGACTTGGAACTTCGCCCAAGGGAAGACGCATCTATTGATGAAGGAAAAATCCAGTTCTAAGAAGTTTCATTTTTGACCCAATTTTGGTCCATAGTTTTGGCTTGATCTTATCTCCTCTCAACTCGCCTTGATGAGACACGTTAACCTTTGGATTCAGTTTCACAAGATTCCAAACTTCATTTTTGACCTAGCTCCTACTAGGGTTTCTATTTCAAATCTGTAGGCAGGATGATCGGAATGAAGGTTGAAGATCATCTTGATGGAGCCACAACTTCATCTCTTGGAAGTCTAGAGTTCTCATCTTGGAAGAAAATGAACTCTTAAAGCTTGTCAATGAGAAGGTTCCAGAACCATACGCTGAAGAAGACAAGTCTCATTGGAGGAAGAGTGATGCCAGAGTAAGAAGAATCTTGGTAGACTCAGCAAGGGATCATTTGGTTCCTCTAATCGCGCAAAAGAAGACGACTAGGAAGATGTTCAAAACCCTAGAGGAATGATGATTGTTAATGGCCAAGCCTGACTTGTATGGGCGACGAACTTCAAATGCCATTCATTATACACCCTTGGTGGTCGGTGGTGGACCACCACAGTGTTAGTGCGCGCCCACTAACACCTTGGTGGTTCACCACCAACCACTGAGGGTGTATAATGGAAGGCATTTTAAGGCCATCGGGGATAGAATTCAGGCCTGACCACTGACACTATTGTGGCCCACAATCGACCTACAAGGGTGTATGACGAGTACACTATTGTGGCCCGCAATGGACCTACAAGGTGAGAGTGAGGGGAGGCCTCCACCTAGGCAAGGCACCCCCACTCCCAACCCTTACCAACCAACACCATCCAATGAGAGGGCTCCACAAGCCATAGCGTGAGCTCCCAATCTTATGACGTGAGGCATGAGGAAGGTAGGCGTTAATGGCTTGGAAGAGTCTAGAGCTAAGTATGGAGGAGCCAATACCGAGAAACAAGGACCACATGTCATCCTTCAACCTCGATCAAATCAACGAGCCAATAAACAAGCTCCACGTCACCAAAATGTGGTCATGACTGAAGGAGGCGAGTTTGCCAAGTGACTGAGAACTCAGTACTCTCCGATTGCTAACTGAAGAGGATTTGTGCCAACCCCAATCATCATTAATGCCCGATTCCATGTCATTCTGCATTTCATTTCGTTCAATTCGGATTAATTTGGAGAGATTTGGCCAAAATAATCATTTTTAATATTTAATCAATAATTTCTCTGAAACTAACTTTTTTGAGAAATTATGAGTTATGTAGCTGAATGATGATCTGAAACTTGGAGCTAGCTGGGCAGATGCTCATGAATGATTTTTTGCTTAAGGTTAGAGCCTTCGAACACTGAAATCGAACCTCGGATGGCTGACTTATTACAAATTGAATTGTTCCATTTAAATTATGGAAAAATTTAATCGAAAACTTAGGAAAAATTAAAAAATCCAAAATTTGACGCGTCCGGTAAAAAAATTTTGGAATTTTTTCTGAGGGTCCTAGTGACTTAGGACATGACCATAGTCTATTCTAATAATGTCTAGTAGGTTTATACATACTCAGTTGGGCTTTAATAACCCCCCAAGGCCCAGAACTCAAAATCGGGCATTCCAACTCACGGAGGCGTCACCTAGGGACCAATATGATATGACGTCCGTTCATATTGGGGGGTTGAAATTAAAAAATTAAAAGTCAATATATTGGGGGTAAAAGGGGTTTTTTTTAACTATTTAAATATCCAATATGATGGGGGTTATTTTATTCCACATCCCTGCCCGCGTCGTTCACCAGTGCTCCAAGCCTGCAAGCACCCTGCGAGACCAAGACCATGTATTGTTTGAAGAATACCCTTTGTAGAATATTCTTTTTTGAACAACTGAGGGTTCTCTGTGTGCACCCTGCGAGACCAAGACTGCCAGCACCCTGCGAGACCAAGACCATGTATTGTTTGAAGAATACCCTTTGTAGAATATTCTTTTTTGAACAACTGATTCTATATTTAAGGTATGTTCAACTGTTCCAGTTTGGTATGGTTTTGGGGGTATATTTATAAAGACAAGGTTTGATACAGATTATATCCCCAAACACTGTGGAAATGATTGTAGGTCATACCCGGTGATTATGGTTTCATTGCTCAACTGAATGAAGGGCGCCATCTTAAGAAACGCCCCACTGAATTTCGAGTGGACAAGGTGCGGCAGGACTTTGACACCAGTAAATTCAACTTCACCAAAGTAGGCCAGGAAGAGGTGCTCTTCCGTTTTGAAGAAAGTGAGGAAGACAAAGTTCATTACTTGGAAAAGGCCTCTGTCTTGGACAGTCCAAACGTGGTTGCTATCAATGTAAGTGAAATTAACGATGATGGCAGTACCTTTTATGCAGGGTTTGAGGTATTTTGAATGTTAAAAGATTATGTTAATCGATCATCTTTATTCTCATGCAGGTGAGTCTAATTGAATATGGGCATGTGCTCCTCGTGCCAAGAGTGTTGGACTGCTTACCCCAACGCATTGACCATGATAGCTTACTGTTAGCTTTGCATTTGGCTGCTGAGGTTGACAACCCATCTTTTCTTCTAGGCTACAATAGCCTGGGAGCTTTTGCAACTATAAACCATCTGCATTTCCAGGTGAGACTATTGTTAATACATTGTGTTAGTTGCAAAATTTGACTTTTCTATGAAACACTCTTTATCATTTATGCACCTTTTGAACAGTAAAGAGATGAGGTTAAAGAAGACATTGTGTTTTCCCTGTTCGGTTTTTTCTTTCAATAACTCTTTCTGGATTGTAGAGATAAGATTGCAATGATGATATCTACAAATTTTGAAATTTTGCATAATGAATCAAACATTGTGGCAGGCCTACTACTTGGCCCTTCCTTTCCCTGTAGAAAAAGCACCCACAAAAAGAGTACCATGGGAAAAGTAGGGTCAAGATCTTTTAACTCTGCAACTATCTAAACCCTCTGAATTTCTCTGAATTTCTCAAATCCTCTTATTGTGAGGGACTTTGACCCAAATTCGTGTACATGGGCATAAGGCATGAATATATTTGACTTGCAAGAATGGAAAAAGCAGGACATGGCAAGGATCTATCATAAATGGAAAAACCTGGTAAGTATACATCGACATTTTGCTTTTGGTTTCCTGGTGCTTTATTTGTGGTTTCTGCAATGAAGTGACATTAGCATTTTGTTTTGTCTAAAAATGACTATTGCGTGATGCTTTTTATCTTAGAACAAGGACAGACAGCTGTGCAAACTGGGCAGCCTGCCACTTGGGCTGATCACCTTTTACAACCTTAATTACACACTAGATAATTCTTGGCATGGTCTAGGCCTTGCTTATAATCCTAGTGTTAGTCGGACAGATATTGCAAAGGCAACACTGAGTAGCATATTTTGGTAGTTAGAGTGAGTCTTGTCCACACTATGCGATTAGCAAAACTTTGAGTTCCTGTAGTTATGTCTATTTGATTTCAGTAGTACCAAATCTTGTTTCCTGTAGTCATTTCATTCTCTTCCAGTAATGAATCAATATTCTAATGTTGAAATTATTTAGACAATCATTGCTTCTTGACAATAATTCTATTCCAGTTATTGAACTCCTTGTTTCCATATAGAATACAGTTGATTGCAAGGTCTGATCTTGTCACAGTTGATAGTAAAAACCAAATTTTGATAGTGGTCATATTATCTTCATTAGCACTGCTAATCTTGTACACTTCCTTTTCAACATCCTAATGCAAATGCAGTAGGATGACTTGCATTTTGAGAAGGAAAACAAAACAAACAAATAAAGAAACTATTCATATGGAATCTGGATAATAGTAGTTAATGTAGTATATCTATTCTTTTAAAATGATGAGCACAGAAGTGCAATAATTCTACTCAGTTCCATGATTATGTGGAACAAGTACACTTTACTGGTAGGTCATGGGGATATCTTACTTTTTTTTTTGCACAATGTTGAACCTCAGTAACTAGTTTGTTTGATAAGGATATTAGTCCTGAATATCTTACTTTAGTCCTGAATTTTGCAATTTTTGGATCACAGTGGTTAGTGTCAGAGCAGCAGTTTTCCTGTTTCGACTACATGCTGGCAGAAATGAAGTTGTTTATTACTCCACTTCTTTGTTTCGTAGTGCTGGTATTACTTCTGATGTTGCGGCAAGTGCTTTTATGGGGGCTTTAAATGTCATTGGTTAGTTTAAACTTTAAACTTTAGACTTCTGAATCTTGGTTCTCTTTAATTTAGAATTTTATGTTAATTTGCTAAATATCGTGGAAAGAAAGATAGAGCAGCAGCTTATTAGATTAACGAATGGTTCAGTGGGAGTAAAAAAACAAAATAAAAATACATAAATAACAGTGTCTAGTAAAGCTGGAAAGAAATTTGCTTATTAGATTATACTCTGACCATTGCAGGTACAACCATGGCCTCTTTTTTAATGGACAATCAAGGAAGAAAGAGCTTGCTTATAACCAGTTTTACGGGAATGGTAATATAGCCTTTGTATCATTTTCATGAATCACTGTATAACGCTTCTCTTTCATGATTTTGAAATATGGTTCCTTTTATCTATTCAAATTTCAGGTCATACCTTCTGTTGCAATGTAGAGAAAAGTAAAGTAATTAAATAATGTAAATATTATCTAGGATCTTTTGTATTGCCCCAAAGGCTATAAGCCCCACTTCGAAATTTGATTCTCATAATAATTAGCCGTTGCCCGGACAATGTTGTTAAATGTGTCTAGACTCTAAACAAGGATTAGTTATAACTTCTTGTCAGTTCCTTGAAGAGTGGATTCAACAAATAAAAAACACATGTATGTTATTGGTATGCTTCCTGATGGTTCCTTCGTTGTGACCTCTTCAACTATCCCTCCTTGGCTTTCTTTTGCAACTTTATTATTTTTCCTTTATGCTTGTGTAAAATTGCTAGCAATAAATGCTTTAAAATGTTCCAGACAAAACTGGTATATTTGCTGCTCTCTGGTATTGATGGGCCTTCACCCTGAATCTCTTCTAATGCAACTATCCACTGCAGTGCACAATTAATGGTAGTATCTATGTTGCACTAAAGCAAAGCCCTACACGAGTTTTTTTATTCATAATTTTGCATACAGTTATCTGTTCCTTTATTCCTTGCAAGAAGAAACTTCTCATTTTGATGTCCTTTACCTTTATTTTGAAGTTTCATTTTTCCACTTCCTCCAGTAGCAGGAGCTCAAAATCTTTCCTTCATGAATATACCTCCCTCAGTATGTTTCAAAAGAGGCTATACATTTGACTACATTTGACTACCGGTATTTGTTACAAGTAGCTTTGCAATAAAACATGATTTTTTTCTCAAAGTTTTATGACAAGACAAATTTCACCAAAGTTGGTGTACGCAGGATAGGACTAGAGGTGTATTATTTTGAGCAACACTGCATAGTAATTAGTTGTAATGTCCTTGGGCTTCTGTCTTGGATGTTTTTTTTATTTGGGTATTCTCATTGGCTATCACTGAATATCTCATTGGGTAAAAAATTTACCTGAAAAGGGGATTTTTTTTTTTGAACCATGGAATTTCTCACAAGCCACAAGGCTCTTGAAAGCACACAGGGCAGTGCCCTATGATCCTTGCAAATTTATCTTCCATCCATTGTTTTAAGTATATATCTGTTGTAGTACCCTGCCATGAACCTGAACCTTCTGTGAAGTCCAATGATTTAGGCGATACCTCTTTAGAGAAGGGACAATGGACAAGCAGATGACTGATGGTTTCATCTTCAACTTTAGGAAGAGTGCAGCTAGCAGGTACATGTCAGGTTCTTTCCTTTAAAATTGCTTAGTAGTTACTTGTAATGTCCTTGGGGCTTCTGTCTCAGATGTTTTTGTTATTTGGGTATTCTCTTTGGGTTCTCTTTGGGTATTCTATTTGGGTAAAAAACACATAATTACAGTAATCCTGAAGAAGTAATTTCTGCTCCAAAACACAGTAATCCCTAAAATACTGTAGATTCTAACATATTGTCCAACTAGAAATAGGCAAAAAAACTGCATACTAGAG
>LPNX010039984.1:11341-24506 GCA_001517045.1 Pseudotsuga menziesii | reverse complement strand
TTGATTATGTCCTGCAACTGCATATTACAGGCCCTAACCGTCCCTTCAATTCCATTGAAATGATTTTCAAACCAGAGCTAATTTGAAGAGAAAACCAATCAAATTGTTCCAATTTCCTGTAAATCGCTGGCACATGATCTAGCAACTGATGGACTGAAGCCATTAGCCCTTCCATTTGTTTGCGCATTCAGTTCAGGTGACCCTGGAAATTTTGAATGCTGGCCTGAGCAGCAGAAACTTGCTCAGCTATTGCAATAGTATTCATAGTTATTATCATGAAATTCAAGATAAGTATGTGTTTGCAGTGCCAAAGGGTTTTTGTCGGCATTTGTTTTGGGTAAAGTAGTGCATGTTTTGCAAATTATTTTTGTAGTGGTTATTACCTCTGTAAAGTTTGGTATAGTAAAAGAAACAGAACTAGCATGTTTTTGAAAGGATCGGTATTATTGTTTTCCAAAGGCTTGCATGCATTTGTTGATTCGTGGATCACTATGAGCTTTAATTGCTTCTGTTTTGTCCTATTGCTAGCACTTAATTTTTAGCTCTTAAATTGATTCTCTTTATCTATTAAAGATAATGTTATATTGTTGAGCAGCTGGAAGATTAAATGATGCCCATGGATTTGTGACCACTTGAAAACTGGACTTGGATATCTGATAGTTTATTATCCTTAATTAATTTTTACATGTGTTTTACAGGAGGCATGGCAAGATGTAGATCCTGACAATATGTTGTATGAGGTGTGCTGCTTAACTGGCTTATTCCATTGGAAGTTTTTATTATTTCACATCATCTTTTTGAAGTTCTTTATTTATTTACAGAGATTTAATTTCATCATTGGCAAGAACTGGTTGCGTTGAGCGAAGTTGTTGGGACCCAGAGTAGAGGCCTTGCTCCAGAATTGATTTCTTCTTTGCCTTTGTCTAAATATGTGCCAGAAAGCCCAAGTGCAAGCAACTCTGAGAAGTAAGAAACTGAGTTCCTTAGTGCCTGTGCTACATATTCTCATTTGTGCTTGCATGATTTTGGTATGTTTTATTTCCTATTTCTTAACTTATTCTGTGCATAAAAATATTTTGAACTGTACTTGTATGTTCACGAAGTGAATGAACAAGCTTTCTAAACTTTAGATTGATAAAAAATGTAAGTAGGCAAAACATTCTGTCACAGTTTCTAGCTTTGGCTAACTAATACCAAATGAGATCTCAGTTTACCTATCACTATGTGATTTTCTTTGGCAAACTAAGATCAAAGTATAATACTAATGTTGATCTGTTCTAATATAGATAATTAGGATTAATTAAAGTAATTTAGCAAAATTTATTGTAATGATAGGGTAAAAATGTTTGAAGTCCAAACAAATTTGGTGATGACTAGCATTGGCTAACTAATACCAAATGAGATCTCAGTTTGCCTATCACTATGTGATTTTCTTTGGCAAACTAAGGTCAAACTATAATACTAATGTTGATCTGTTTTAATATAGATAATTAGGATTAATTAAAGTAATAGAACAAAATTTATTGTAATGATAGGGTAAAAATGCTTGAAGTCCAAACAACTTTGGTGATGAATCCATGTCCCAGGATAATGAAATATGTTCTTGGATTATCAAACAATAAAGTTCTTATTTGTAATTTGGAAAATTATATGGAAATGCAATTTTTTGTCATTCAGTTCGACCTTTTCTGGGTTGTACTGAAGAATCTGTTTATTAATTATGTTTGTCTAAATAGCAACAGAGAGCTACTGTATAGATAGATACTATAATGTTTTTTCATGTTCAAATTTTGAATCTTGCTATTTGCTGTATAAAAGAGGAATCTAACCATTGGAGGAGAAATTGATAACACGAATATCTTTGTTCATTGTGATGTTTTACGTATAGCAAAATGAGACTTCTGTCCAGAGTAGATGGTTTGGCAAGTTTTTTCTCTTGTTTTTTATGTTGAAATATATCTTAATTTTGATTTAAGATGAGAACTGTCATTCGCCTGCATTTGGACTTGTCACTCCATGTGATTATTTCTCCTGTCTTAGATTAAGAATGAACATTTCTTTTTCTGTCAAAGAATTGAGATCATTATGTGGTAGTAACATTAGTTATATATTTATTGACTAACCAAAATATTCCACATCATTTTCTAGGTGTGTCATCTGTCATCTGGAATATGAGGGAGGCGACATAATACTGACTCTTCCATGCAAGCGTCAATACCATTCAGATTGCATAAAAAAGTTGGCTTGAAATAAATAAGGTGATTCAAGCGCTTTTATTATGTTAAATATTACTGCTTGCATCTACTATGTTTCAAACAAAAACTATGGATGCTATTTTGTGTTTGGATTTTTTCCTGAAATGTTTATATCCCATGTAAGTTATCTCTCGAATTCTTGTTTCTGATGCAGGTATGCCCAGTTTGTATTGTGGAGGTCTCCGAGAGAACAAATCATTGACATGGATAGCTGCCTAGTTCAGCTATTAACTTTCAGGATATAAACTTGGCTATATTTGTGGAGCAACTTGTAATTAAATTGGTAAAAACTTACACTTTTATTGGGATGTTAAGACAGGCCCTTCTGCATTGAATATCAAGAACTCAAACCATTGTATGCTCATGTAATGCAGAGGTGGAATGGATGATTTATCAAACCATAAAGCAAACAAGCATAGAAAACAAGATGCGAATTATTGGAACTAGGATAATTTCTCATTTTAAACTTATTTGATTCCTTTTAGATCACTCCATAATTAACTCATCCGATAGTTTCTGTCAATCCAACTAATCTTTGTGGTGGTATGAGAGAGATTACTTGAGATTAAACCATGCTTTTTACTCTGTTATTTCTTGGACATTGTTATTGTTTTCAAAAAAAGAAGAAATCTAACACGTGATAAAAAATAGTGTAATGCATGACAGAACAAATAGATTTCCTTGATGTCCATCAAATTTAGTTGTACAAATAGCAATGAATTGTTAATTGTGGTATAAGAGAGAAATTACCTGAAATTGAACCATGCCTTTTTCTTTGTTATTTCTTTGACTTGTTTATTGTTTTCTAAATAAAGAAGAAAAATGCAAACACCAGTGATTAAAATAGTGCAAATCATGACGGGAAAAATTAGATCGCTTTGCTGGCCATTGAATTTAGTTGTACAGATTCCTATGAATTGTCCATGTAAAGGTATCAGGAACACTAGAAAATCAGTTGGAAGGAAATATTTGTGTAATTAATCTTGAAATATTTTGTAAGTTTTGTTTCCTGCTTTCTTTAGATATAGATGTTTTTTGTCTCTAGATAGCTGTCATTTAATAGGTGGCGTATTGTGGTTAGAGTCCCCAGTCGATTATAAGTTGCTGGTAAATGGAACTTTGGATATTTTTCCATTTGATGCCGTTTATACATGCTCCATAATTATCTGAACCAATAGCGTCTATCAAAGTAACTAATCTTCATGCTGCTATGAGAAATTACTTGAAATTGAAACATACTTTGTTCTTTGTTATTTCTTGGAATTTGTTATTGTTTTTGGAAGAAATCGTTGCAAACACTGATGAATTAAAATAGTAGAAATTGTGTCTGAAAAACTGGATTTGTTTGCGGTCCATCAGACATGGTTCAGCATAGTACTGAGTGTAAATCTATTTGGAACACTAAAAACAGTTGGAAGAAAGCTTGTGCATAGTACATGTTTGCGTGGTTTTTTCTTTCTAAATTGCTGTCATTTGATAGGTAGCGTCTTTCATATCCAAAATGGTAATTGAAACCTTAGGATAGTCAATTCAGGCATGTTTTTTGTCGCCCGCTTTAGCCATAATGTGGTTGGAACACCCCATAGCTAATAGGGTGCTGATAATTAGAAATTGGCACTTTCTTTCATTTGAAGCTTATTTCTAATTTTTTTCAGTATTTAACATTCCATCTATAAGAAATACATTACAGTATTTTTGAATAATAAAAAATGGAGAGATCAGAAAATATACCCCAATAGAATGCGTGTAGGGATCCACCATAAGAGAATGTTTAATATGAAAACAATATAAGAATGATTCAAGACATGTCTTCCTCTTTCAATACATATTTATAGAGGAGGTTGTTTCTGAAAAATAGTTGGAAGAAAGATTTTGTGCTTATCTATCTTGAAATAATTTCAAGGTTTGGTTTCCTACTTTCATAATATGTATAGTCTGATGGTCTTTTTGTTTCCATGTTTCTACCATTTAATTGGATGTGCCCTAGAAATGTAACATGGCAATTAAAACTTTCAAGATGGTGAGATTAATTATGATCTTGTCACGGCCTAAAGTTGTGTTGTGGTTAGACTCAACACAATAAGGACAAACTAGTATAATTTTTTATTTGAATCTTTTTAAATATGCTCTACCATGATCTCCTCCCATAGTATTTAATACGCCACAAGCATAGTAGGTCCCAGTTTTAGATCATTGTGCACAAATTAACATGGCCTTCTTCTCCAAAGAAATAATAACCACATATTCTAGTGTCTGTGATGTGGCTAAAATATAGAGTCCTGCACCTACAAAAACTTAGAATTCTATGTTAAGGGCACAATCTCTCAGCCAGAGGAAGATATCATGACTGCCTTTTGTCATGGCTATGCATTGTCACCTAGCATTACCTCTTAAAATTCCATGCTATAGAATAGAAACAATCACCAAGATACCATCCACCTTCCACACCACCATAGTTCCATCCAATCAACTCATTGGTCTTGTGCATGGGTAAATATCTGACATGGGACTCAATTAGGCTACCCATATCACATCAAACCACGCACTTGAACACAACAAGAGCATAATGGATATTTCTTTGCCCCCAACATATATTTTGGCACCTAGAACAACCATTGTTACAAAGGAAGAAACCCTACTTCATGCCATTTCAACATATTTGTATCATAGCCTCATGCCCAACTCTCAATGTTGCACTTTGGCTAAGTGCACTCTTGGCCAGGTCTACTTCGATTACGTCTAACCACCCATAGCAGATAGCCCTTTGAGTGCCTTCTACTCACTTAGCTAATTGTTATGTGCACTATCACTCATATATTCAGCGAACTTTCTCACACAATGGGCACATCCTCTTTGACATTTACAAATCCACAAGGGGTAGCCCAAACTAGCACTTTTCAATACACCCATTACTGAATCTAGACAACACAACAATAATTCATAAAACTGCTCTTCACAAATAGGACAATCTATTAAATTAACTAATCTTCATGCTTGATTGAGAGAATTTACTTCCATTTGAAGTTTGTTCTGTCTTGATGATGGTTCTAACCTTTATTTATTATTATCTTTATTATATCCTAGTATTATACATCTTCCCAACAATCATTTTCCACTTAATGTTATCTTGTTAGGATTAGTGGAACGACCCATTCTTGCTAATTTGTCGAACTACTCATTCTTGCTAATTTGTGCTCGTCCCTTCTAGATATAGCTCCCTCGCATTGGTTTATTCCCTTGGATTGAGAGATTTGGGTTACTCCCTAACCTATTGGATACATCGAGTGGTTTTTTTGGCAGGTTTGATCCTTTGAGATCAATAACACCCCTCGTAACCAACTGTTTGTTTAGTAGTTGTTGAGATCAATGTTCAATAAGTGCATAATATATATTAGCAATTTGTTCTCTTTCCTCGTGAATGGCTGGAAAATCACTTTTTGAATTAAATCCATTGTCAATAATGCATCGTCTATTCAGGAATTTTGAACTTTCACAACTGAATTTTCCTATTCTTCTTAGAAAGAAACTAAGATTCTTCTAGAATATAGTAGCTCTCAATGTCTACTTTGTAGGCACATTGTCCTAGAAGCTACACTGGGCCACTTGACTTGTTTCTTATAAACCCTAGACCCTAGTGTTTAGGGTTTAGGTTTTCTTAAGGGTTTAGGGTTAGGGTTTTAAGGTTTGGGGTTTAGGGTTTGGGTATCGGGTTTAGGATTTAGGTTTTATTGTTTTCGGGTGTTTATGGGTTTTTAAGGGTTTAGGGTTTCAGGGCTTAGGGTTTAGGGTTTAGGGTTTTAGGGTTCAGGGTTTAGGTTTTTTAGGGTTCAGGGTTTATAGATTAAGGGTCAAAATGTTTGGACAATTTATAGATTAAGGGTAAAAATGTTTGGACAATGTTTGGACAGTTTATAACGATAGAGTCCAAATCTTTGTCTCCAATCCGTGTGCACTTGCAAAAATCAAGTTTCTCCAATTAGTAAGCCTTTTGCTAACGTAGCCCCAAACCACTAAGGGGCGATCCCAATGACTCAAAACTCTAAGGGTTGGGCATCTGATGCTAATAGCATGGAGACATATATCAGTAATCCCTTAAGAAGAGATAGAACCATGAATTAAAAGTTTGCCCAAGCCTCCATGGCCACCTGTGTAGACAACAATTGCAAAAAGTCTAATTTTAGTAGCTTTCTTCCCTTTTAAGTTCTAAGCATCTATTGAGATCCCTAGTATCCCATCGTGGTTGTTTCTTAAACATCCCTCTCTCAACAGTCCCTTTGCTCCCAACATCAAAGTTAGAGAATGAAATCATTATGAAAAATATTTTAAATTTTCTAGTCAATAATGGGTAGGGGTGTGCATCCTTTAAATGTTTTTTTTTTACGAGAACGGTTAAAATTTATTTAGAATCTGGAAAAGCGGCTGCCAGGACCATTACAGTACAAATTCAAGTTAGCTAAACTGATCTTCATCTCCAGCTTAACATACATATCCTTACTAAACAAAAACCAGCAACTAAATCTAGAATTCTAGAACATGGATATGTGACTTCATCGATTCGTTCCTCTCCTTGCAAAACTGCTCCTCTTCCATATCTTGCAGGTTCACGCGACTAGAGTTGATGCGTGGGATTGAATTCAACTGACTTCTTCTATCTTTCTGATAACCTGCTAGTAATCCGTGATCCAAGCTGAGCTGCAGATTCTGTCTGAGATGTGCGCCTCTGAGCTGAAGATTCTGATTGTCTGGCAAAGTTCTTGATCCTTCAAATGATGTTAACGTGCCCACGTGATGAGACAAGGATGGGCCAACCTTATCCTTAAGGGAACGAGTGATAAGACGTTTCACCATTGACCATCAACTGGTTCTTACTCAGAAGAGTGCCACGATTAGCCTCAGCATCTGCTATGCTGTTTAGATTTCTTAGAACATGATAAACCTTGTAATTTCTGAAGTGCCGCAGAAGGAGAAGGACTTCCCTGTGTGTTTGGGCAAGCTTAATTTTCGTTGGCACCTTCCTAGTGTGTAACGCTTTGACAATCAGTCTGGAGTCTCCCAAGATATTAAGCTTCTGTATGTTTAGCTTCCCTGCTTGTTTTAGGCCTTGCCACAGTGCCAGATACTCAGCATGACTGTTGGAGGCATGTCCTAGGCCCCATGCATAGGACAGATGGAGTTTTCCAGAGGGCTCAAAGATGATGCCTCCTCCTCCAGCTTGACAACCGGGATTCCCTTTCGAGGCCCCGTCAAAAAAGAGGCACCATTCATCGAGGGATGATCTCCACTTAATGAATTCCTGTTCATTCAACTTGATTTCCCAGTTTATCTTTTGAGGAGGTTTGATTGCTTCAATGCTTTGCTGGTTCAGATTGAACTCCTTAAGCCAACGCTCTTCTTCAGGAGAGAGGGTAGTCGAATTTCTGATAAAAGGCTTAGTACTTAAGGCTTCTGCAAGCATAGTCCGAGCTTTGATAGCCACCTGAGGAGGGAGCCTACCTTCCTCCTTAAAAATTCTGTTGTTCCTCTCCAGCCAGATCTTCCAACACAAAAATTTGGGGGTCCACATCCAAACGAGATTGAGGAGATTTTTCTTGCTCAGATTGAAGGGAGAAAGGGATTTCCAGCTACTTATAAGCTCCGTTACTGAATTTGGCAGTCTTAAAGTGACGGACCTAAAATAAGCCTCCAAGCGTCTTTAGTAAAATCACAGGTAATGAACAGATGCTCGGCAGTTTCTTCAGCCTGTTTACACAGAGGGCAGCAGGAAGGCCCTTCCCAGCCTTTCCTCTTGAGGATATCGCTGGTCAAAATGCTGTAATGAAGCAAAGTCCATATGAAAATGTCAACTTTAGGAATTGAAGTGAAGTTCCAAAGAGCTTTCCATGGGCCAGGGTTGGTTGGGACCCAAGGCAACTCCAAAATAGCAGAGTAGCCAGCAGCAGCAGTGTATTTCCCCGAGCCTGAACCCCATCCCCGCTTATCTTTGGATCTGGCACTGAAGAGCGACTTCCCTTGAAGGAATTCCAGCAGAGTTGAAGCTTCCTCCTCAAGCTCGCCCGGAGAATCTCCTAGGTTCCAGCTTTTCCAGGAATCTATGTCATCGCTGTTCCAGGAGGAGATGTCCCATAGAGTGCTGCAATTTTTAGTTTGGAGCCACGCTTTGATGTTTCCCAGATCGATTGACTCATTAAGCGGCTGATCCCCAAGGATAGAATCCTCCCATATTCTAATTTTTGCCCCGTTTCCCGGAATCCACGTGAGCTTAGAAGTGAAGTAAGGAAGGGCCCTTTTGCAGAGAGAGAAAATCGGGGATCCTTTCTACACTTTTGTGGGCTTCTCGAGACATCTCTCCTTGTCTCCTCTGAAGTATTTTTTCTGGATAATTTTCTTGCTCCACGTTCTTTTCCCAGTGATCATGTTCCAGAGAATTTTGCCACCCATGGCTAGATTTTGGGTAGCCACATCTTTGATTTGGAGGCCCCCCTCCATCTTTGACTTCGTGACCTTGTCCTAACTCACTAGGTGAAGCTTCTTTTCATAGTTTCGACCACCTTCCCAGAGGAAGCGACGCAGCAGTTCATCAATTTTATTTGTTATAGTTTTGGGGGCTAAAAGAATCGAGCATTGATAGATTGGAAGGCTGGTAAGGACAGAGTTCATCAGAATAACTTTACCTGCTTTGTTGAGCCAATTTGCCCCCCACGCATGGATCTTGTTTTTTAGCTTGTCCAGAAGGGGCAAACAATGGACAACTCTAGGGGAAGATTTGAAAATTGGAATGCCCAGGTAGGTAAAAGTGTCCCAAATAGTAACGCCTCCCATTTCAAGAATCCGAGATAACTCCAGCATTTCGCGGGGAGAGCAATTCCAGCCGTAGATCTTACTTTTATGAATGTTTATTTCACTTCCAGAGCTGTCTCTATAGTATTCAAGATCTGTTTTAAAGTTCCTTGTTGTATAAGGTTGGCCACTCCCAGCAAAAGAGTATCATCAACGAACTGGGCGTGGTTTACCTCCTTGACCTTTGGGACTATTCTGATGCCTGAGAGAGACCTGTTTTGGAGACATCTGTTCAATTGGAAGCTTAGAATGGAGGCTTGAATGACATAGAGCACAGGGGAAAGAGGACAACCTTGCCTTAATCCTCTTGAGGCCTGGAAAAAATTGGCAGGGCGACCATTAACCAATGGGGCAATCCAAGGGGCTGATATGCAAGCTTTGACCCACTCTATGAATTTCTGGTTGAACCCAAAATTTCTCATGGCTGCAAGAAGGAAATCGTGCTTGACTCTATCAAAAGCATTGGCCAGGTCCAGCTTTACCACCATACCCTTTTCTTTTTTCTTGCAACTGGTATGAATGGCTTCTTAGACTAAGATAATATTGTCCATAATCTGTCTTCCTCTCACAAATCCACCTTGATTTTCCGGGATTAACTTAGGCAGGATTCTTTTGAGTCTGATGGCCATTATTTTGGTAATGATTTTGTATCCCGTATTGCATAGGGATATAGGCCTGAATCTATTAAAGTTCTTAGGCCCTTGTTCTTTTGGAATGAGGGTCAAGAACGAAGAATTGGTGCTGCCGCCCAGCTTGGTACAGATTTGAGACTTCTTGACCATTCTGTACAAGTCATTTTTTATAATGTCCCAGCAAGACATATAGAACCGGGCTGTAAATCCATCCGGCCTAGGCGCTTTGTCAGGATCCATTTTGAAGAGAGCTTTCTTGATTTCACGAATGCTAATAGGAGTATTCAGCAACAGGTTGTCATCATCATTGATCAATTTTGGAATTTTTGAAAGAGGGTAGGAATTCGGGTCCATGTGCTCCAGATCCGGGGCTGAATAGAGATTTTTGAAGAAGGAATGCGCTGCCTCCTTAATGCCGCTGAAGTCCTTTATGACTTGGTCTTGCACCTGGATTTCATTAATGGAGTTATAGATCTTCCTGGCTTGGGCTTGCTTGTGAAAGAATGAAGTATTTTTGTCTCCAGCTTGAAGCCAAAGCGTCCTTGATTTGACTCTCCAGTAGGTTTCCTCTTCTCTACAAGCTTTGTGATACTTCCTTTGCAGCTCAGCTTCTCGATTGAGCAAGGCAGGAGTAACTAGGGAATATTCCAAGACCAATTGGTGCCGTTCCAAAGCTTTCTGGATTCTTTTCCTTTCAGCCGGAGGAGAGCTTAGATTTTTCGCCCATGCTTTCAGATCAGCTTTAAGTCTTTTGAGCTTTCCTTCCCAAACATAAAATGGGGATCCATAAACCGGTTCATTCCAGGAATTAGTCACAAGGTTGAGAAAGCCTTCCTGATTTACCCAAATTGGGCTAAACCGGAAAGGGATAGGGCCTAACTTTTCGCCAGGAGAAATGGAGAGCGAAATTGGTTTGTGATCTGAGGTATAATGCGGGAGAATCTTGGAGGTCGCTATAAGTCCAAGGGTAAGGAAAGAGGAATGGATGAGGAAACGGTCTAGGCGTGCAGCTATGTGACTAGATCCTGTTCTTTTGTTGGACCATGTGTACTTTCCTCTGTCAGGTGTGATATCTTCAAGTTCCCAATCCAGCATCAAGTCTTCCACCCACTCTCTTGCAGGATCCCGGAAAATTGATCCCCCTTTTTTTTCGGCCAGAGCAAGGGTAACGTTTAAATCTCCAGCCACTACTAAATTTTTAGGATTATGTTGGTTGAGAACCAATTTTAAGGAATCCCAACACTCTTTTTTCTCAAAATAGGAAACCGGCACATACATATTGAAAAGGCTTACTAGGTGACCGGCTTCTTTATGGAGCAGCTTCGTGAATAACCAGTGAGTGGTTCCTTCTTCTTCTACTAGATCGAGCCTTGTGGAGTCCCAAAACGTTTCTAAACCCCCCGAAGCTCCTCTTGCACTCATAGCCCTACCCGGGCCTTTTTTCCAGAACGAGTTACTTGCTCGGAGGAGAGCATCCTCCTCCAGTTTCGTCTCCTGGATTAGGAGGACTTCAAGCCTTATTACTCTTACTAAATCTCTTATAGCTTCTTCTTTTAGAGTGCTTCCTAGTCCTCTGCAGTTCCAGGAGACGTATTGCATTATTTACATGGATGGGGGGGATGGCCCCCTTTCGGGGTCTTTCCTAGATTCATCCCCGATCTGGTATTCATCATTTCTGGAATTGTGTGCTGTGAGCCTTGAACCACATCCTTATAGGACTGTTCTTCCCTTCTCTTCTTCTCAGTCTTTCGTCCACGCTTTGGCTGGTCTGGGTACCTGACGGGCTGCTTGTTTCAGTATCTCCTTCCTTAGACGATTCAGCTCCTATTTCCGAACCCAATCTAATGTGTTCCTTTAATGGGTTGGAGTCAACATGTTTAGGGGTTGGATCGATTGAGGCTTGTGGCGACCGAGATTCTTCAACTTCTGGAACGTTTGTGGGGGTTTGAGCTGCATTAGAAGCTTCCTGGGGAATAGGCTTGGAGCTTCCTTCCTCTGGGGGTTCCTGGGTTATTTTCTCCTTGATTTTGGCATTGTTAGAGGTTTTCCCTTTCTTTACTTTATGCCATCCTTCAGCATCTTCTTTCCCAGCGGCCATTTTGGGACACTGTCTTTGGAAGTGGCCATGCTCTTGGCAATTTCTGCACTTGAACGGCAGATGCTCGTAGTCCAACTTCTGGTAATGAGTCCAAGATCCAATGGTTAGTTTTACTGCCTCAGGAAGGCCAGCTTCAAGATCAACTTCAACACAAATTCTGGCGCAGGTGTATGGTCCCTTATTATCGGCTTTGTCAATGAAACGTCCAACTTTGTTCCCTATTCTCTGTAGAGATTCAAAATCCCAGCAATGCACAGGAAGATTGGGAAGCCTAACCCACACCGGCACTTCTTTGGGGAGATCGACCGACGAGTCAAAATCTGGTGTCCATTTGTTCAGGTATAATCCCTGTGTCCCCATGAAGTAGGGGCCATTTCTAAAGATTAAGTCTCGGTCTTCTTCTGAGATGAATTCAAAAATAAAAAACCCTCTCCCAACAGGGTAGCAAGTTACTCCATGTTTCAGGTTGGGCTTCCAATTTATTTGTATCCAGTCATCTGTAGACTTGATGGAGGGCCATAAGCCCATAAACTGACACACGAATCCTCTCTTAGCCAACGCCAGAGCTATTTTCATTGGTTTTTCTTCAGGAAGGGCTATTTCAGGGATTTCCTCCAGCTTCTTGATGAATTTCGGAATCTCCTGAGGGGAGGCCTTCTTACCTCTGCAATTGAGGAGCCTCCGAAAGGCCTCCTCATCCGAGCTCGAAGGGGGGGGGGGGACACCTCCCCTCCCCCAAGCGCCGCCATGACCACTCTCACGCAACTTCTCCAACCCTAACGCGCGCTCCCAGCCGGCCGGTTCACCGAATGTTATTGACAACTTTTTGTGCATCCTTTAACTGTTAACAAAGCTAATTGCAGAGAAAAAATGAAAACGTATTTAGAGAATTGAATTATTATGAAAAATATAATATCTATTTATTTCAAATAATGTAGGATAATAATATTAATAATAGAATATGCAAGCTTTAGATTTAATTCCGAAATACATCGAAGGCATCATTGTGACGCCTATTGAGATGCGGTGCATTTAGATTCTCATATCTAATATCATTTCAAAAGAATTCATCAAGTAGTTGTGATAAATCCATAATATTTTAGATTAACCAATGTAGGACAACAGGTCTAATAATATAGAATATGCAAACTTTATATTTAGTTTTAAAATGCATCTAAGGCATCATTGCGGCACATATTGAGATGTGGTGAGCGGTTTTGTTTTTGAAAGCCCATTATGAACATTTATATTCTCGTATCTAATAACCTTCCAAAAGAGAAATCATAAAGTAATTGTGCTCAATCCATAATTCTTCTTATATTGGCCATAGTTCTTTTTCCACC
>LPNX010039958.1:184518-300534 GCA_001517045.1 Pseudotsuga menziesii | reverse complement strand
GGAGATTGACTTGTGCTTATCAAATAAGTTTTGGATACCATTCCATTCTATTGGCATCGGGGAATGGTGTCATTGGTTGGATATATAGCACTTTTGGGATTCAAATCCTTTTGAGTACCTTTATAACATTACATGAGATAACATTACACGCTCTATTGAAAGGGTTTCCGCAGATTTGAGGAGATTTTTCACAGTACATGAGATTTGAGGAGATTTGAATGACTGCGGATCCACGCCACCATATTCTATTGTTTCCATCCTCGCCCAAGTCTGCGATTTGAACGAATTGAGGAGACTGTGATTTGAATGAGTGATCATCAGCATAAAGGGGTGGATTCTACATCGATCTGAACAATGGTTGGAGGGCAGTCTCGAACAATTATATAATATCAGACAAGGGTTTGAGCGAATCTCTGTGGTGGCAAATACACTCTTGTGTGGCTATCAAATCTCTGCGGTGGCAAATATACTCCAGCAATCAGGGTTTGGAAGGCTAATCAGCTGCAACCATAAATGGGCCATTCAGCTTATTATCAGAGTTTATTTCTGTAATATTTTTTGTCTTGACAATAGTTTTTGTTGCGTGTGATTCCGTGTTATTCGCTCTCTTGTGTTGCTTATTTTAATAGGCCTTGCAGGCCTGGGGATGCGAGTTACTACAGTTAGCTTGGTTTATTGTAGATGATCGATGCTAAAACCTAATACTCATGGGCGGGGAGGGTACTGAACAATTTTCCATTTGGCCACAGTCCAGTATCCTCTATCTCATTCATGTCATGCTTGTAGACACCCTACCTCATTCTCTTTTTAGAGATTTCATTGGAAATACAATGTTTTCTAATGGATGGGGTATCTGGATCACCTTAATGGATCGTTTGGTGTAGGAATTAATAGCTAGCTCACCAGACATAGGTAGAAGGATCTCAGTTGGAAGATGAGATGCAGGGGCATATTCTAAGAATCTATTTTCCAAAATCACTTGAATTCACAAATCTAGGTGTTGGTTAATAAGGCGGGCAAGAAACTGTATTTTATTCTAATTTCTGGGAACAGATTTTGATGTGATAACTTCTGCCCTATTTTAGATCAAAATTTGATCTGTTAAGCACTATTTGCGGTAACTTGGTCATAATGCTATGCAAAACATCAAGGAACAAAGTTATACAACTGACATTATAAACTACCAATTGAGAAGGATCTTGGTCTCTAGGACAAGTAAGTTTTAACAAAATCAACATTACTTTCCCGAGAGTTGGTCTTTAATATTTAGCCACTTTCTTTTGGTGAACAATAGGAGTCTGGTCAGGTATAGATTTTTCATTTCAGTTTTGAGTGACATCAGCTATGAGGCAAATGTTATGCACATTCTATATTGACATTGTTGTTTTATAAGAAGCATTAACATGTCACTATTAGCCTGATCACATCGTACATACTCATGCTTGCCTGTTGAATCATCCAGTGGTATATGCTTGTTTACTTGGATTTCATTGGTATCACATATTACTTGACATGTGTTCCATTTTATTTTTATTTCAAGGCTGAGTATTTTCCTAGGCTTTTCAATTTCTTGCTCCTAGCTTGCATGTGCAATTTCATAGAGGAAGTCTCATCCTATAGATTTCTTGTTAATTCGATCCTTGTAATATGGTAGCTTCCTTTTACCTTTTTGATCTGAAATTACAGAGATTGCATTTTAGTGATGAAAAACTATAAGTTTTTAACTGCTGCATTACTGAATAGGCTTAATCTGTGCAACATTTTGTGTCTTCAATGACTGCCAACAATGTATTCAGCAGGTATACCAGGGAAATAGAAACTAAGAACAGAGCTTCTAACATGCATACAGTAACACTGAAATTTTGATTACGGTGACAGAAGGAACAATGCCTGCATTCAAGATTCTGCTATCAATGAAATGATAATGGACTCACAAAATATAGAATGCACACATTAACGCAAGGGTTTATCATTTATGTGGGGAAAACCCTCTTGGGATGTACAAATTCCACTTCCAAACAAATACTCGGTTTTATTGAAGGCCATTAATGGTTACAGAGCTCTCTGTCTCAGATTCATTGAATTTGGTTACCATGTCTGCATACAGATGGTTTTGAGTCTCCTACAACATTTGGATGTGAACTCCCTTTCTGTTTTTCTTTTTCAGCTGGAAGAAGAATGGCCTCTTTTTTCCCTTGGCCAGGAAAGTTGTTGGCCAACTGCCCATTCATTGGCCAGGTAGTTATGAAAATGTGGTGCTGAAATGCCTTGTTGACTGGGCTTATTCTGCCAATGCATTTGGAGAGGGCCATGTTGACTGTTGGATTCTTCTAGCTAGATCTGTTACAGATCAGACCTCCTCAATTTGAAGGCTTTTGGTTCCAAAAAAGTTCAATTGAGTTTGGTGGTAGTTGCATTCCATGCTCCAATTCTCTCTGGAGAAAAAACACCGTTGCAAGGCACATTCCATGCTCAGTCTCTCTTTGGAGGCAAACCAGTATTTGAAGATTCGACTCTGGAGCTTGATTATCCTGCACCTGCAGTTTGTAAGTGTGATTACAAGTTACTTACTTGAATTGATTGATATCTTGGCTTGATTGGATGAAACCAAATTTTTTTGGCTCATCTATACAAGCATTAACTAGAAATGGATTTCCATCTTCAATCAATCTATATTTATGCTCTAATTTGAGGTTATATGGCCATGTGATCCCACAAATAAGTGATGTCAAAGGTTATGTCACAGACATCTAATGGGACTACATCACAATCCGTTTCATCAATGAAATGAACTTATATGCCAAATTTGATCTCACATTGTCTGGCAGAGCCATTGCAATGGATGATGTTTTGTATGCTTGTTGGTATTTAATCCCAAGTTCTGCACTAACACCTATGAGATTGGATTCTTCTGACTTCACTGGACAAACAATGCAGTGACCTTCTTCAGCATCTTCATTTGAATCTTGATGTTGAACAACTGTTCTCTCATGGCACTGAGTTTTTTCAACTCATCCTCATTAGCTGGTGGTTTTTCAATTTTGTATGCTCATACAAGTGATCTTCCCATCTAGTTTGGAGTCACATTCTAATTCTTGTCCCTAAATATTGGTGAGAGCTTGCTTCGATGCTTTCTTCCGATTTCTAGGATGCAATTCCAAGGGAAATTTCCAGCATTTTGTCTTGGTATGGCCATCTATACTACAATAATTGCAAATAGCAATGATTCTCACCACTGTCCTTCAACTGAGCAGCTTTGTAGGTCATCCTCCTGTCATGTTGTTGGGCACCATACTTTGTGTTTCCTATTGCTCCATTCTATGCTGGTTTTATGTCCCTTCTTAAAGGGATCATCAAGTTTCTTTCCCTCAAAGAGGGCTAGTTTCCTTTTGATTTAGCCACACAAGGCTCCTTGGTGTTTCATCAATAAGTGATGATCTTCCAGTTGGAGGCTTAACATAATGGATTGCTTCCTGAATTTGGTGGTATAGTCTTAGACATTTTGACCATTGCTTTGGTAGAATTATTTACTATTGCCATTCAATCAGCTGTTCCTCTTGATAGCCAATGGGATAAAATTGTTTTTTCAGGAGTGCTTTGAACTCCTCCTAAGAAGCCAATGGGGATTTCTTTTGTTGTTTTGAGGGATAAATGTAGCTCTCCCACCATACTAATGCATGGGTAGTCTTTTTCAGCATAGGAAAGTATGATTTTTTCTTGTCTTTGTATCCTTGGATACTGAAATATCAAATATACCTCTATTTGCCTGAACGAATCATTGATCTTTTCAGCACCAATGTGTCCATCATAGGTTGGTATATTGATCTTGGCTTCTACTTTTAATGGTGCAATAGAAGGTTAAGAAGAATCCATGCCATTAATGGAGGTCTCATGCCTCTTACTTTTGGTGTCCTCCTGGTCAGGATTCTCTTCTTCATTCCTGGAGGCTGCAACAATTCCTCTTTCTTGGCCATTGTCTTCATGAGATAGGTCATCATCTCTCTTGGGTCTTAGCACAACAATACTTCACTCCAACAAGGAAACCTGACCTCTGGGTCCGCTAGCCCCCCTCAATGATGTAGTGCTGGAAGAAACATATTTTTGAGGCTTCAAGCAGAGGCAGCTTGTCCCTCTTACCCCTCCTTCTCCACAATCACAAAAGAAATGACTTAAACAAGAGTAAACAACTCTGTGACCCCTATGGAAAACCCTGGCACAAATAGAACAACACCCTTTAGAAACAGTCAGATCGCCAGTGTAGCAAAAGTACCAATGTTGTTCCATAAAGTTGCTTCCACTAGTGGTGAATGTACAAACTTTTGATGAAAGTGACCATTCACTATTACTCTCATCATCATCTTCTTTATCCATACTAGCCAATTCTCCATCAAATGTGCCATCATCCTCATCATCATCTGCTGATGTGGCATCACACTCAATCGCACTAGAATGGACTCCCTGATTGACTGGATTAACCAAAGCCTTTGACTTCTTTCTAGGAACACTAGGCTTCAACTTACAACTAGCAGAATCATTGTTAGAACTAGTGTTTGAACAAGGATTCTCTATTAATTTTTCAGAAACATGCTTGTTAGCACCATACGAACCCAGTGCATAAACCAGAAAACCCAAGACAAACTTCAAACCCTCCAGATGGGTTTCATCGGCAGACAACTTGACCACCATATCAATTGCCCTCTTGATAATAGGATCTATTGTGGACTCACAATTTTCCAACTAAACTACAAAATTGAAGTATGGTTTCGTAGTAGGAATATCAAATGACAGGATAGCCTTCTCTAGACCCACACGCAATGCATCAAGAATGTGATCACAAAGTTATCTTGATTTTGAATCAGATGAAGGTGACACCAGAGAATTGATGAAATCCATTGCTGAATCTCTTACTGAATTAGAGACTCATGTTGGCAAATTACCTACAGCTGATTGAGCAGTATATCCTAGCAGCATTTTTTCCAGCCATGAAGCCAAAGAAGATGAATCCATCAATAAGAACTTTTCTTGCAAGGTGTGTTTCAAGTTAATATAACTCGGATCACCTGTTAAAAGATTAACAAACAGCTGTAGCACCTTTGTATTCACTGACTCATTATGGCATCCATCCAAAGCATCAATTAAAGGCAAAAAGTTACCATTGCCTCCAAGAAATTCCCGGAACTTGTTGGATTGGTTCAACATCAATGAGTCCTCAATGTTCCCCAAATAAAACTTAAGCAAAATGACTTTACTAGGATCTGTTCTCAGGCATTCCACCATATCAGTTGCACTTGTAAGTAGATGCTCTTTAATAGATAAGTTAACCTCCTTGCTTGAGTTCATTTATTTTACCAGGATTTCCATGTTCTTCAGCAAAAATAGATCACTATACATACATCTCTCTTCTATAGAGGGAATTAAATTATTAAACAAGATTCTACATTTATCATGTATACCCTCAAATAGCCTGTCAAACTTTATGGTCATTATGACCTCAAGCAAACTATTGAAAACTTCTGGATCAACCTCAATTCCCCCTAATGCATCTCTTGCTCTGAAAAATTGCTCAATTGTATACAAAAATCACTGGTGATTAAGGTTTGAAATACACCCAGATTACTCATTCATTGTTGTTTTACTACTGCTCTAGCGCCCAAAATGCTTGTTTAGGACTATTAGTCGATTATTGCTGGTTAGGGCTAGAACAACTTCTACTGCGCTCAGAATTAAAGTTTAGGTTGATAAAAGGGATTTTACAGCTGTCTTGATGCCTAGAACATCCCAGAACACCAAATTTAAGGCTGCTGTAACAATATAACTTGCCCAGATTGCTGATTTTTTGCCCAGAAGTGTTGTACAAGGCTAAATCAGGACTGCCACAAGAAGGGAAATGGCCACTTATTCCTAGAACCAGTCTTACTGCTGTTTCCTTGAACAAACTTGCTCACAATGTGCCCAGAATTACCCAGAGATGCCTCTTAGCTCTGTTGATTGCATCTGTTATGTACCCCAGAGATGCTAGGACTTGCCTTAAATTCCACAGATTATGCCATTTGCTGTAAAACGGTTGTGGGTAGGCCCAGGGCTGCTAATTTACCACATACCTCCACCTTTCATGCCCAGAACATGAGGTAAGAGGGTCTAAAATATGCCCAAACAATAAATTAACAAGATTATCCCTTTTTACAGCAAAGGGCATGCTGCATGCTACATCATACTCGGATAATTTTTTCCCAATATCTTTATTTGTTTTTTCCAACTTTTGATCACACTGCTTTCCATTCTTTGTCTTCCTGATTTGTGCAAGTAGTTTTTGACAATGATCTCTTAGGTGAGGAATTCATTCGTCTTGTTCTAATAGGTTCTTGTTAAATTATTGTTAAATACTTTCCCAAACATGAGGTAAGAGGGGCTAATATATGCCCAAAACTGCTTCCAAAGTCTGAAATGTGCCCTCAAAATCATCCATACAAAGCTTTAAGCACTGTTTTTTGTAAGTATGCAAACTAAAATGGTAAACCATCTAAACTGCTGGTCCAATCTTCTCTTCAAAGTCTGAATTTGTCAGGCTGTCTCTAAATATACCCATGCCTGGAAATGCTTACTGCTGTTTGAAAATGAAAGTGTACTCAGATTTGCCCTGCGTATTTTTACTCTCATCAAAACAAGTGTCCCATAAGAGAAGATATCACCATAACACTCTCATAAGTTGACCACGTGACCATGTCATTTCTGCTGTTCAAGTGAAAAAATTTCACTTGAACACCCATGCAATATGGGGGATAGAAAGTTCATTACACAATTTACGGATCTGAAAGGTGAGAAACAATAATTTAAGATGGTCTTCATGTGTTCAGCAAGGGAGTATTCCATGTAGAGATTCAAGATAGTTTTTCTCTTGTTTCAATGCATTTTGAATCTTGATATCGGTTCTATGAAACTTATTGAATGGTTGTTCTGTATCAGCAAAATGACACTGACATTGATGTAGACAACAATTATCACTTTGCAAAGCTTGGTAACACTCCAAATCAACTGCTTATACTTTGCGTTCAATATCTTCAGCTTTCACCAAAGGTGATGTAAAACTGAAAAAGCTTCCTTAAAACTGATTTTAGGAATTTGTGTCTCACCACAAAAATGATTGCATGCATGTTGAGTCTTGGTGTAAGTATTTGAAAAGCCCACATCGCTTGACAAGAGACTATGGTGCTACACTGCTACAATAGAACCTTTTCAATTATAACCTTACAGGAAATATATCATTATTATAATTTATTGCCCATCCCTGGCTTTGATGATAATATTCCCAGAATTCAAAAGTTAAACATGGTAACCAATTTTGCCATAATTCCATACTGATTGAAGTGTTGTTACACCAGTTATTGGATAATCACTATGACCTGTCTCACCTGAATGCTTCTGATTTCTTTCTTGAGATCTAACATTTTTAATATGTGACTTAAAACTGTGAGTGCCTGAAGCCTTCTTATTGTTGGTGCCGGTGGTGAGGCAAATTTGTTGATGCTTCATGCTGCACCATCCCCTGAATTGTAATCCAACAAAATATCCCAGGATAAGTATAGTTCCTCATTGGTCTTCCATTTGAATTGTCACTTAACCATATCACCTACTACTTCAAGTTGCTTCAGAGAGGAGTTTGAATTTTTTTGGTAGGAGAAACATATCTTTTGATCCCTTTTATCAGGGCCTATCCAGCTTCTGCCCAGGATCATTATTTTATGTTTATTACGTGCTTTTCAATTGAGCACATCATATTTTTTAGCTTGTGCTTTACAGTACAGGAAATCATTAATATAGGAAGACATCATAACCTTGAGAAACTATGAGCAACTATGAAGATTCCTATAATTTCCAAATATTGGCATGCATTTGTTTCTCATGGTTGGTTGCATTTCCATGACTGAGTTTTCCCTTGGGAACTTCTATCGCAGTTGCCCTTCTGGCTATAATTATCAAGGATTGGATTATGGTTCTTCATTTAAGAACAATAGTGTTTCTTTGTTCAAGAACAATAATGGTTCTTCATTCAAGAACATTAATGGTTCTCTTTTAAACTGTTCATTTGTGCCAACTGTAGATACAGGGATCCACAGAAAACCAACTAGTAGTGACTCCAATTATTTTCCAATAATGCAGTTTTTACAATGTCTAGATATGAAACTTTCCTTGGAAAACTGGAAAATATGTGTAACCATTTGATGATCAATGTCACATTGTGACTTTTGGTTGAAATAACTTCAAGGGAAACTTTACTAAATTCCTCATGCTACACATTTATTACATGGAAATAAAAATTAAGCAAAATAAATTAATTACCCACAATTATTCTCCCCAAGTTATTCTCAGGCTCACAAAAGTCCCGATGGTCAAATCTGAAATTAGGTTAGACCCATCAAGCATTCGTTAATATCCAGGCCCAAATCAACAAATAGTTTACAAATATCTCTCACCACAAACAACTCTTATGGAATGATCTTTTACTAAGACATACAAAAACAGAGCAGAGTTGTTGATCACAAAACTTCATGAACAAAATCCTGTTTCTAAGCACATGGACTGGTAAAATGCACTTATCAAAAGTGGTCACCTGTAGTAGCTCAGAAATAAGACATCCTCAACATTTTTTACTATTTTTTACAGTGGTATATAAGTAATTTGCAATGTTTTTTTCACAAAGTTAGTAGTTGTTGTCAAGCTGCAATGGTGCATCACAAGGTTAGAATATATAGCAGAATACAGGAAGCAATGATGAATATTAGTGGATGATACTTTGAATCCTGTTAGAGGTATGATATGTTCAATAGGAAAAGCATGGATCACGGTTAGCTTAAGGTGGACATCCTTGTTGCATCACGTGCTGACTTCTACTTTAATGTTGTCAAAACATGGGGTCTACTAACAGAGCATTCATAAGGTTTATTTTGAGAACTGTGCCTTCTCACAATGAAGATGTCCAAGTCCTTGATTTGGTGGGGTAGGTAGGTTTGTGGGACATTGATAATATGGTTATTTAATATTACCCGGCCTAAAGAGGTTTTTCAAAACAGCCGGTTTCTGGAAGACCCACTCTCAATATTGTTTAGCATAATCAATATTGCTCAACAGTTCATATCTAAAAATTAGCAAAGTTTTGGTTGCACTGTTCATGCCAATAGATTGGGTTTATAATAATTATTCTAGAAATGAGTATCATCTGACAATAGGGTCTTGGTGTGATAGTAAAATCTATTGTGGATGGGTTTGAATCTTCTCAAATTTTTTTTTGAGCAAAACATGCAAAGCTTACTGCAAATGATTCACAGAAATTTTTGGATGACAAGATTATTCATGGCTCTTCAAACAAGACTTATAGCATGTGGGAAATCAAACGCAATATTTGGAATGGTTCTTCGATTCCTTACTGGACCGGCAGTTATGGAAGTTGCTTCAATTGCAGTTGGTCTTCGAGGCCGCATTTTGCATATTGAAATTGTGCAGGTGAGCTCTTCTGTTTTTCATTGTAAAAAGAAACAGATAATGGAATCTTGTACTAACCTTACTAGCATAAATTTTCCAGTTTGTAATAAGCTCTGAAAGCATCACTCCCAATAAACCAAATAATGCACCAGATGCATCAACAGATACACCGTTTTGGTTAAAAAGTGCTGACAACACACTACCACCAAAAGCAGAGACTAGGTAGACTATTCCAACCCTCACTGCATAAGAAAAAATTGAAAATAACCAATTTATTGACTGCCAACTCATATTTTGGATTCATTAATGTCGGCAACACAAGTAACCAATAGAATGATAGAATGAAAATATAACATAAAAATTGGTTGTATGCGATGACTACAGCAGAGACTACATTTCCAATCTAGTTAGCACTTGTATCAACAATGAATAAAGGGAAATCCCAAGTATTTTCCTCCATATGCATAAATGTTGGATGCATAGAGCTAAACTAGACAGTGACCAGGGTATCACACACGGAGGTGAGAGTGAATCAATGAAGGCTGTAAACATTAGGAGTTTTCAATTTAAAGTTTTCTTGCATGCATGTAAGCATCCTGCATTGCTCTTTGCTCCACTGTCTTCTGATTGTTTTGGCGAGGCACAATTATACAAAGTGGAGATGGTGTTAGCTTTCAGATGTTCAATGAATCAGAAAGGAAAGGTTTGTAGATTGGAAGCACAAGCAAAAGTACGGGATGAGGAAATACGCAGGACCAAATATAAGTTAAAATTTGACACTAGGAAATAATAAACCTTGATGTGTTTTCACAGGGGAAAACAATGAGAAATCAGAGCTTACTTTCGGAGTTTGCAATACATTGATGGAATATTTTCAAGGTAGGATTTTTCATTAAAAGATGTCATTATGTGCTTTACTTGCCTTTTGCAAATGTGTATTATTCATATAGTTTGAGGCTGTTATAAGCATGTACAATGTAATCTGGCATTTTATTTTTTTTTAAACGCTTATAGCCGTCGGTTAAGCGACGGCCTGTAGGTGATTTTTTTTTTAAAACATTGATAGCCGTCACTTAACCGACGCTTCACCAACGCTTACGTTTTCATTATCATCAGATAACTGATGATTTAGATGTTGGATAACCGACGATTTACATTTAACCCCGTCGGTTAAGCGACAGCCTGTAGGTGATTTTTTTAAAATTTAATATGAATTAGATGTCGGATAACCGACGATTTACATTTAACCCCGTCAATTAAGCGACGGCTTGTAGGTGATTTTTTTTAAATTCAATATGAATTAGATGTCGGATAACCGATGATTTATATTTAACTGATGGTAAACTGAACTGTCGCTTAACCGACGGATTGGAGAGATGTTGGATAACCGACGAAAATCCAACGACGCTTAAAAAAAATCATAGTGTCGTACATGCGACAGGGAAGTGTCGAAAATCCAAAAATACGGTCATCGGATTTTTGGTTGAAATGTAGTAGTGAGTCCTATTAGTCCTTTTCCAGTTGTATAACAACCTCTTTAACTTATTTGAACATGAGTTTATGCAGGCTCAAGTCTTTTCGGTGGTTTGTCAAGCCCTCCACTGATTGTTCATCCTACTGACGGGGTGTGATTTGACTGTTTTATAACTGTTTCCCTATTTTTTCTTTTCGGTGGTTAACAATCTTCCTGAATTTGTCTACAAAACACTGAAAATATAGCTTTCGGTGGCTAATGAAATGCTATCCCCTTTTGCCTAAGCCATCAAAACTGTCATCCCAACTTCATGGTGAAATCCTGCTTTCGACAGATAGTGGCCTCATCGAAAAACCTGTTTAACTGCCAAAAACCCATCCTTCCAGTGGCTAATGAAATGTTTGAGCCTTTGCCTAAGCCACCAAAATTGATTTTTCTTCGACGCTTATCTTCCTGTATTCGGTGGTTAAAATATGCATTGAATTGTTCGATAAGCTACCGAAAGCATCAGTTTTCGGTGGCTAATGAGTCATTTGAAATCTCGCCTAAGCCACCAAAAGTGTTGATTTAATTCTACTTGCTCGGGCTGCTTTCGATGGTTTACCTTTATCCCTCGTTCAACCATTACCTGCTGAAACATAGCTTTTCAGTGGCTAATGAGCTATTACAAGCCTCGCCTAAGCCACCGAAAGCTAAAACTTCCAAATTTTTCAACCACATAAAAAATAGAGACCTTCAATTTTGTATGCATCCTCAGATATTTCATTACATAAAGCAAATTATTCATACTGTCAAAATAATTTTATTTTGGGAGATAACATCTGGCTCCTACTTGGGGATGGGAATCTTCTAGTAAAGTCCCAAGAATCCTAGACCAAAATGCCTTTACCTGAAAACAACTAAAAAAAAAACTTAACACTATCATTTATTGTTCCATTGGGCATGGAGTTTATTCTGTAAGCAAAAACAACCTATTGACTACTATTTTACAATGACAAGGCCTCAGAGCCTCAAATAAAGTAAAGTTTCAGAAACCGCCCATTCACTAGGCCATCAAACACTTCTTCCCCTTCCAAATTCTGCAGTTTGAAGGTGTTATTCTTATGTACCTGAGCTATCACAAAATGGCCAATCCACAAAGAATCAAAATTTCCATGTTTTCCCTTGTCCTATCTGACAGCATCCCACTTTAGGACCCAATCTCCAACCTAAAAGTTGTCTACTTTTTCCCTTTTGTCAAAAATTCCCTTTATCTTCTGTTGATGGGCTTTTGATTTTCCTATCACTTGCTCTCTAATTTGCTGCAACTCCACCCAGTCCATCATCCTTCTCACCATATCATTTGGTTCATCTTCCTCTTCTCGAAAGAATTTTGCCAATGGCAGAATGAGATAAAAAGGAAAAATAGCCTCAGTACCATAAACTAACTTGAATGGAGAAGTCCCTATAGATATTTTGTCTGTTACCCTATCAGCCCATAAAGCAAACTTGAGCTTAGAATCCCAGCTTTTTTTATTTGTCTCCAGTAGTTTCCTGATGATCCTGACTAGGCTTTTGTTGGATAACTCAGCCAGGCCATTTCCTTGAGGATAATAGGATGTGGAATGCACCAGTTGAATTCCCATTGACTCACACATTTTAACTAATGTCCCAACCTTGAAAGAAAGTACATTATTAGTCACTAACCTTACTAGGAAGACAAACCTACTAAATATATTCTCATACAAAAATATCATGATGACCTGATGAGTGGCATTCCTGGTGGGTATTGCCTCTATCCATTTGTAAAGTAGTTTGTGGCTACTAGGATCCATTTATGTTGCCCACTAGAATATGGATTTATTTCACCTATGAAATCCAGACCCCGTTGCTGGAAAGGCCCATTCACCACAATAGGCCTAAGGGGCAAGGATTTGAGCTGCTTCTTCCCTATCAATCTTTGGCACTGGTCACAGGCCCGTACAAAAGTACATACATCAGAAAAAAGACTGGACAATAGTATCCTACTCTTAGGATCTTATGGGCTATGGTTTTCCAATAATGGTGGCCCCCACATGTACTAGAATGAAAGTGATGCATGACCTGCTCTGCTTCTTACTTATCTAGACATCTAAACAAAATTCCAGACTGATCTTTCTAGTACAACAGTTTGTCAATTATGCAAAACTTAACAGATTTTAACTTAAGAGCTCATGCTTGATTAGGAGTGAGATTAGGAGGCACTTCTAATTTATGCAAAAATTGAATAATACCTGAGTACCACTCACAGGAGGACAGGTTTTCAGCTACTGGTGGAATGTCATTATGATCTTGATCTACTTCTGCTGCTACCACAGTCTACACTTTTTTTTATTTGACACCGGTGAAGTTTATCCCCATTAGTTCACAATTTTATTTAGCCATGAGTTTGGCTAAACCTAGTCCCTTTACTAGCTTAGTGGGTTTCACCTCTATGTCAAACTCAATGAGCTTGGCAATCCACTTATCTCTCTTCCCATCAATGTCAGGCTGAGTCAAAACATCCTTCATGGCAGCTGAAGGGACATATGCAAGCACTTTTGCATGGAGAATGTAAATTTTGAAAGCTTTCAAAGATTTTATTAGAGAATAAGCTTGTTTCTCAATTGGATCATACTTCAACTCAGCATCTCTCAAGGTTTTGATGAAGAATGCAATTGGATAATAAAAACCCTCATTATCTTTTTGTAGCAGCACAACTGCCACTGTGTCATAAGATGCAAAAGAAAAGGTGTAAAAACTCTTGGTGTAGTCAGGACTAATTAGGGTTGGGGCCTCCATGATAGCCTTCTTGATGTCTTCGAAAGATATTCTTTTTTGGTTAGTCCATCTTATTTCTGCATCCTTTTTCAGCATGACTGTTATGTGCTTCACCAGCTTGAAGGAATTAGGGATGAACCTCTTGACAAAGTTTATCTTACCTAAAAAGGATTGGATGTCCCTTTTTGATCTCAGTATGAACAGCTTCTGGATTTCTTCCACCCTTACCAGATCAATATTTACACCTTCAACTGAGATTATGTGGCCTAGGAGTTTCCCTTCACTGAGTGCAAACTGGGACTTCTTAGGATTGAGTGATATCCCATACCTTCTGCACTTCAAAAACACCTTCCTCAAATGCTGCAAATGGTCATGATGGTTGTGAGAGTAACCAGTTAGGTCATCCAAATATATGAGCACAAATTTATCTTTCAACCCTACAAAAGCTAGGTCCATGGCTCTCTGAAAAGTATCCCCATCATTCATTATCCCAAATGGCACTTTAGCATACATGAAAGTGCCCCAGGGGGTGGTAAAGATAGTCTTCTCTTGGTCATTAGGGTGCACAGCAACTTGGTTGTATCCAGAGAAGCCATCCAGGAAGGACATGACACTAGCCCCTAAGAATTTCTCCAACAGGTGTTCCATATTGTGCAGTGGATAGTTATCTTTCTTGGAACATTTTTTCAGGTTTCTAAAATCCACACACAACCTGATTTTCCCATTATTCTTTCTTACCACTACTAGGTTTACAATCCACTTGGAATACCTGAGGGGGATAATGATATTGGATTTGAGGAGCTTATGGATTTCTTTTTCAATTACTGGTAATAGGAGAGGATTGATGGATCTCAACTTCTGCTTGAAAGGGATGGTGTCCTTCTCCAAAGGAATCCCGTGCTGGATGATATTGGTGTCATAGCTTTTCAGGTCACTGTACTCCCAGCCAAAGACATCAACAAACTCTTTTATTAGGCTACAAAATTTTGACCTCTGATCAGCAGTCAACTTAGTGGACAGATTTATTAGTTTTGGATGGCTTTGGCTTCCTATGTTTTGATCTTGGATAGCAGGGTCTTGCTCCCTTTTGGCAGGCTTCAACGGGACATCATTATGATCAAATAGCTCTTCCAGAGGTACTAGACCCCGAGGTATATAGTTGTTGGGTAATTGGACAATGTTCTGATCGGCCACGTTATCTTTCAACTTGAGCTGCATGGATTGCTTCATGTTTAGGTTTTCCTGGTCTATATGTATATCAGAAAATTCATCTACTAGCTGAAGGAATTTACTAAGCTCATCATCATTCTCAAACACCTTCCAAAATTTGAAATTATCTGGCAAGGAAGGTCTATACTTAACCTGAACATCATAGCTGAGCTTAGGAGGTAAAGGAGGAACAAACAGACTTGCAGAGATAGCCAAGGAATTAACCAGGTGATTCAAAGCCCTAGGTATATATGACAGTTCAAAAAAGATAAAGGAGTCTCTAAGTTTCCATACCTTGTCCCTGTAGGCCTTTAGTCTGACATTTTTTGTTTGAAAAGTATTGTTGACCTGCTGTATAATAAGGTCTGCATCTCCAAAAATACTTATGCACATGATCCCCATCTCCTTGGCAGCTTTAACTCCTAGCAGCAAGGCTTCATATTCTGCTATATTGTTAGTGGTTTTAAAATCAAGCTTATAAGATAGATGAATGTTTTCCTTGGATGGGGAGATCAATACTACACCTGCACTTGCTAAGCTCTGAGTGTCAGCTCCATCAAAATACATGTTCCAGACTACCGTGGTCAACTATTTGGGCTGCTGGCATTTAGGCTTAGTGATCTGGACTGATGTTTGCTAAGAATCATCTATTTGCAAAATGCATGACCCAAAATCAGTGTCCACTACATAGATGGGGTGATTCACTAAATTGCTCTCATTGCTTATGATGTAGGCCAGCTGATTTTCCCTGTAAAGCCTCTTGGTCTCCCCTCCAAACATTGGGATGGTGGCATATGTAAGATCCATCTAAAGGGTGCCACCTAGACTTTTCCTCCATGATCGAGACAGCAAAAGACCAAATTTTGGAGGGATATCAAACACTACAATGTCCATCATGATGCTTTTTAAAGGTAGCTGAGTTAGGTTCACAACAAGGTCTTTGATGAGGCCCAAGCACTTGAATTTTCTAGATTCAAAGGAGAATAATTCATGGTATGGATTTGTGATGCTGAGACCAAGCTCATCCATCACAACCTTTGGAATTAGGTTATGAGAAGCTCCTAAATCCATCAGACAGTTATGAAGGACTTTATCATGGATATTCAAGCATATATAGAAAGGTGGGCATGAGTCCTTTAGGTCTTGATCATGGGGCCTAGGGTTACAATAGGTTTGTCATCTTGTAGATTTACAAAGTCAGTATCAATATGCACCTTTCCCTGAAGATAATTTAGAATGGAAGACTTGAATGCATCATTTTTCATTAGCTCAATTAATGGGAAAGGGATCTTCAATTTATGCATCTCTGACTCGAGGCTGAAAGAATCATAAAGCCTATCAAGAAACCTTACCTCATGTACTAGAGCTCTGATTTGGACATGGTCAGAGCTTGATGAAGGTGCTGGTTTTTGCGATGGTTTTGGAATGACAACCATTTTCTTTTGTAAAACAGAAGCCTTTTTGGTTGGGGTAGCAGGCTGTTTGATAGGTACAACATTATTTTTAAGAGAATCAACCAGCCTAGACCTTAAATCGTACCCTTCTTGACCATCATCCTGGTATACATCTCCTTCTCTGATTTGCTCATCCATTAGGGCTTCTTCATATTCTACCTATGTCAGAAAAGAATAGTCTACCACATCCTCCATGCAGTGGATGTTGTCTTCAACTTCTCCTTCTTCTTCAATGAATTTTGGCTCTTCTTCTAATACATCATTATGAAATGGAGCTCTTATTCTCTGATATTCCCCTTGATTCCTTTCCCTTTTGATAATCTGAATTGGGGGGTTCCCTCTTCTATAAGGGACAAAATTAGGGTTTCATGGAGCAAAATCACTTAGCCCTTTACCCCTCACCGGTATTTTTCCTTGGTCCTTCAGATTAGACATTTCAGCAGTTAGGTTATCTAACAATTTGGTCATTTTTTTGATCTTGTTCTCTGATGAAGAAGCCCCAATAGGCTCTGCTGGCTGCTTCTTCCTGTCTATCTTTCCTTTGACCTTCTAAGATGCCACAATGTTTGATTCTACCTCTAGGGAAGCATCCTGCATGAGTGATAAGGAGGCAGACCTCCTTTATCTAAGAATTAGGCAGAAATCATATTCAAAGGCATTAGCATAAGTTATCCTAGCTAAGGTATTAGTGGGGATCTTGCTGTACATATTATTGAACCTCTTGGTGAAGTTGGAGACAGACTCCCCATTTTCTCTTTTCAAGTTTCTGAACTTTGTAATATAATAGAGGTGGTCTCTCCTTTCTCCCCAATGTTTTAGAAAGATGTCATCTAGGGATTCAATGCCTGCCACTGACCAAACATGCAGCTCTTTAAACCATTTCCTAGCCTGACCATCTAGGCTTTGCACAAAAACCCTAGTCCATACATCTTCTTGTTCTATGTTAATGTTCTCATCATAGCTGTAAAATGCCTCTAGGTGTTCTTCAACTGTTAAATCTCCTTCTCCTGTGAACTTAGGCATGTACTTGAGGTAATCTCTAATGGGCATGGCCGAGAGGGGATTTGTCAAATTTAGGGGGGCATACCTAGCTACCAGGATCCTTTCCATTTTGGTCAATTGAGGGGTATCCATATTTGAAATGGGTATGGGAAGGATGGAGGAAGGAAGTATTGATATATCTAGTAACTGAGAAGGTGGTGCTGGTAAACTTATCCCAGTGGAGTCACCAGGGATTAGATCTTCACAAGCAGCAGTGCTTGAAGATGCCCAAACCCTAGAATTTTCTGATGTATTTATAAATTCCTGAGAATTAAGTGTTTCAGTAGAATAAATAACAACATAAATATTTCTTGAAATACCTGATGTAGCTTCCTTTGTAGCACTGCTCGTCTACCTTAGTGAAGCCCTAGCTCTTCTTAGACTCTCTTCTAGATCTGGAACAAGTATTGCTGGTGGCCCCTGAGGGTTTGCTCTGGTACTTGGTCTTCTTGAAGCCACCTTATTTCAATGGATTTTCCAGATAGATGATTTACAACCATAATAATTCCCAAGCTTTGTCTATGATCAAAGCAAGGGTCTATGTCGTCTCCCAGGGAAGCTGAGCTTCAGTCTCCTCTCCTTGGCAGTGGCGCCAATTTGTTATCACTACAGGAAACTCCTCTAGGTTGTAGCTTGAGGACGCCTATTAACTTAAATATTTTTAGGGTTTTCTAATATGGATCAAGTCAGGTGACCTATATGACCTTCCACTCTCAAGACATGCATGAAACGCAATAAGGTACAAGGCTTTTAGTTACCACTATTTAGAGGTTGACAATAAGGTGCAGGGATGGAGAACTCATTAGGATGGCATATTTACACACAAAACAGATGCATATAAATGGTTAAATCATGATAAGGATGGTACTTATAATTCAAATCACATCAAGAAGATGATAGGGTGACAACTATCAGTCATTAATTAACTTGAATTTAACCTGAATACACATTCAAGCATAAGCATAGAAAAGACATAAATGGAAGATGAACAAATGATAACAAAAGAGCTTATATTAAATCATGAGAAAAATGAGAAGCTAACAATAGTATGGTATACAAGTCCTCGAAGTTGAACCTTTTTCATAAAATAAGTCTTAGGCTTTATATCCTTTACAAAATATACATATCCTGAAAACTTGGATCTGTTTTTACAAAAATAAACAAAATAATAGTTTTTTTGCAAATTAGGTTAAAAAACCCTAATTAACTACTTGTCTAACTTAACTGAAGAATTAGTTCACTGTATGAACCTTCAGATAACTGAGGTAACTGTTGACAACTACTACTGGGCCTCCGCTGGTTAAGCCACTGTTTTCTCCTGACAGCTACATGTTGATGGCCTTTTGTGCTGTTATGTCACAGTAAAATCGAAACAAACCTTTTTTTGATGCTTTCCTCTGTGCCCTTCATCTTCAGACTATGTCCCTGAGCCACCTATATTCGCCCAAAACTGGTCTTGTATGCCAAAATTTGATTTTAAGCCTTTGCCTGCTTTCGGTGGTTAAGAGGCCTGACCATCGAAACCGTTAGCTGCCAAAAGCGACGCTTTCGGTGGCTAATGAACTACCCCAGCGTCCGCCTAAACCACCGAAAGCCCTGTTTTCAAAATTTATTAGGGCTTCCCAAAAATTCTCTTGTATGGTTGTCTGCTCAGCTTTCTTCTTTAGCATGCTTTGTGCTATGAGGATTAACAATAGCCTAACTGGTTTCTGGAGGCTGAAGGCTAACTGCAGCCTCAGCTAGGGTTTCCAAGGTGGGGTGGATGTTAGGATTTGCTTTAGCTTCCTTCAGTTTAGTCTTTGGAGCCTAATCATCTTGTACAATATAGTATTGTCTTTTAGGTACCTTGTATTCAGCCTCTTTAAGAAAATATATCTTTCTCTTTGATCCAGGTAAGACTTATGTAGCAGCTTGTTTCCGCTAGTCAATGCAGCATTATTCTTCTTTATTTCTCTTTCCAAAATCTCCATCTCATAAATTTGCCTTAGTAATTGATTGATCTTTTGAGTTTTAGGCTTACTGGAGGAAGCCCTCTCTGTTGGTTCTTCTTGTTCCTTTGGTGTGGGGGAGGGTAGTGCTTCAGCCATTGCTACAATTTGCAGAGCTAGGTCTGCATCTTCTTCTTGCTCCTCTTTAGAATCTGAGTAGGGTAGATTTAGAATATTCTCCTTGTGTGTTTCAACCTCTTGGCCCTTCTCACTGAAGTCCAAGTTCCTTTTTACCTTCTTGGCCTTGGAAGAAGAGGGAGGCTATTATGTTGTTGCTGCTAGGGATATGGCCCTCCTCCTTCTTCTCCCACTCCTTGGTGTGCTGGAATTCTTGGTAGGAGATTTCACTTTCTCTTCTGGATGAAGGCCTGCCTCAAATCCATTCCAAAATAGAAAATAGGGCCATGCCATATTCCTTCTTTTCAACAAATCTTGGATCAACAGCTGGATAAGGCCATGGTGATATAGTCTGCCAACAATATTGGTTGGCTGGGATTTCACTTGGTGTGCCATCTTTCCCAAACTTCTGTGGTAAAAGGAAAAATTGAGTGGGCTTTTACCTGTGAAGTGGTTCATTATCTTGAAATGATAGATCATGGCTCTGTTATATCTTCTGTCATAGGTTAGGTAAGCCACAATGGCCTTCAACAGTTGTTTCCACCTATCCTCCAGCCAGGATGATGGCACACTCTTCTTCCACACCATTCCTCTATGTTCAGGCTTTAGGCAAGACCTGAATTCTACATCTTTTGGTATGGTGGTCTTGAACCATTTTTGTCATGTGCAAGGGAGTTCAGTTACTTCAAAGACTAGGGTTTCATTTATGTGAAATTCCTCCTTGCCTATAACTTCTTTCAAACCATCAAATGATAGGGAAAATGCCTCAGCTACTTGCTGATGGGAGCCTTGTATCTTTTCACAAAGCTTGTAGCAACCAACCTCTTGGAAGAGTTTACAAACCTTTGGATGTGCTTCTAAATAGCTGATATCTCCTAGCTCTTGCCTGAAAGCAGGTCCTGACTCCTTCATCTTGATGAGTGCCGCTCCTGGGTACCTGCAAAATAATTCTCAGTTCTGTATACAGTGTGTTAGCAGGCTATTTCCTTAGAGATGGTTTTCCTGGTGGTGAGGAATGATAAGCTCAAAAGTGAAATGTTCTGGAGTCCTTTAGCACTGATTATGATGGTTTGTTCTATCATGATGGATGCTGAGATCATAAGGTGATGGCAACAGTTGATCCTCTCGATCTCCTTTCCCAAGCAATCATATCACACATCGGCCTGGGTACTCGGTGGGGTTTTTGCTATTCTTTTGGATAGGTGGAAGAAAGCTGAGGGTTTCCAATCTTATCAGTCCTTTGCTAGTTTTATAATGACCTATTTAACTTATTTGCACACACAGTTATGCATGCTCAAGTATTTTCAATGGTTTGTCATGCCCTCCACTGATTGTTCATCCTGCTAACGGGGTGTGATTTGACTGTTTTATAACCGTTTCCCTATTTTTTCTTTTCAGTGGTTAACAATCTTCTTGAATTTGTCTGCAAACTATCGAAAAGATAGCTTTCGGTGGCTAATGAAATGCTATCCCCTTTTTCCTAAGCCACTGAAACTGTCATCCCAGCTTTGTGGTGAAATCCTACTTTCGGCGGATAGTGGACTCGCCAAAAAACCCATTTAACTGCTGAAAACCCATCCGTCCGGTGGATGATGGAATGTCCGAGCCTTTTCCTAAGCCACCAAAAGCACTTTTTCTTCGATGCTTATCTTCCTGCATTCGATGGTTAAAATCTGCGTTGAATTGTTTGATAACCTACCGAAAGCATCACTTTTCGGTGGCTAATGAGTCGTTTGGAATATCGCCTAAGCCACCAAAAGTGTTGATTTAATTCTACTTGCTCGGGACGCTTTCGTTGGTTTATATTTATCCCTTGTTCAACCGTTAGCTGCTGAAACATAGCTTTTCGGTGGCTAATGAGCTATTACAATCCTCTCCTAAGCCACCGAAAGCTAAAAATTCCAAATTTTTCGACCACATAAAAACAGAGACCTTCAATTTGTTATGCATCCTTAGATAATTCATTACATAAAGAAAATTCTTCATACTGTCAAAATAATTTTATTTTGGTAGATAACACAATCCAACGAGAATATTTGCCCCCTAGTACATGATGAGTCAGAATGTAGTACATAGGGTTTTGGTATGCAAGCACGATAGTGATGCAAAGAAAGATGTAATGACGAAAGTTTTTGACAGCGATGACCGTAGCCAATGCTAACTTCTCCACATGAAAGTATCGAGAAGATTCTTACTAGAGTAGTATATCACGTGTTCTTGGTCGTTCTGTTCCTCTTGAGCTAGAACCATTCTGATGGTAGTAGTAGAGGAAACAACTTATAAGAGAAAATACTTTGAATAATCTGGGGGGTATATCATAGGTGAATGAGTCAAAGCGTGCTTAATATTATCAAAGGCTCGCTGGGCCTGGTTATCCCAGAAGAACAGAGTTTCATTCTTGAGGAGACGCATATAACCATGTGTTTTCTCAGCAAAGTTACAAACAAAATGACGAAGAAAGTTTTCCTTCCCTTGCAAACTTTGGAGTTCAAGGATGTTGGTTGGGGAAGGTAGGGAGAGTATAGCAGCAATATTCAATGGATCGATCCATATGCCATCCTTCGAAACCACGAAGCCTAAGAGATGTCCTGTCTCAACGCAAAAAACACATTTGTGCAGGTTTAGCCGTATTTTTTAATGGTGAAACCTTAGGAAAATTTCTCTAAGATGTTGAGGGTGGTATTCCCATTGTTGTGAGTGAACAAGGAGATTCTCAAGGTACGGCTCCATGATGTTTTTAATGTCGTGAAACACATAGGACATGGCATGCTGGAATGTTGATCTGACGTTCTTGAGGCCAAAGGGTAACTTCCTATAGGCAAATGTTCCCCAGGGGCATATAAATTCTGTCTTGTGCTGATCGGTAGGCTATATCTCAATCTGATTATAGCCAGAAAATCCATCCATGAATGACAAGATGACACTTTCGGCACAGTTGTCGATAATCTGATCGATGTGCGGAGTTGGAAAATTGTCCTTAAGACAAGCTTTATTCAGATCTTGGAAATTGATACAGACTCTAATGGTTCCCTTCTTTGTGTTCACAAGAATGATGTTAGATACCCATTCCTTCAGGGGTATAGGGTAGATGAATCCTACCTTCAGAAGTTTTTTGACTTCGGCTTTGATAGCTGTTGCCTTCCGGGGATGGACTTGACGCAATTTCTACCTGACCGGTCTGGTAGTGGGATAGGTTTTGATTTCATGGACCATAATAGATGGGTCTATCCCAAGCATGTCTTCATAAGACCAGGAAAAAATATCTCATAATTATTTGAAAAGTGCTCTATATTATTCAGTTTCTTCTATTGAATAGTTCTTCCCAATGTGAATGTGTTTAATAGTTCCAGGCTTGATCTCTATGTCGATTGGAGTTGTCTTGGTAATGTTGCATAGATTTCCTTCAAATTCAGAATCTTGCAACAACACAAGTGTTTTTGGAATTTCGATGATATCATTAACCAAGAGAGATACAAAATCATTATCTGTTGAACTGATGTTGGGGAGGAACGAGGATCTGTGATGATGATCCTCCCATACTGATTCATTCGTACTCATAATCTCCATGATAGTTTCATCTGACGAAAAATTTTGGGAGAGATAATACAGAGTAAGAATAGAGGGTTCTAACTAGTAGGGTAGGTTGTAGGGATCTAAAGCCACAATTGAAGATCATCTGAATGGGCATCGAAAATATATTGGATAGCATCATAAACTACTTCATGCAGGCTACAGGAGGATGACTCAACAACTTGCTTACCTTTGGGATCATAGCCAGATGAAGAGATCATATTAATGGTTTCCATCTCTATGCTAGAAGGAGCTGACGGGAGTATGCCCATAAGGGTAGAGTCCTTCAACATACCTACGCCAATTGAATGATAAGGAGTAGGGGACTGGCCTAGCATAGGGATTTTATTTTTCATAGGGGTAGTAACATCCGGCATACAGAAATCAAGTTGATCAATTGTCACAATCTTTCCCAAATGAGGAAACTGGAGGGTTCTAAATACTGTCAATGTGACAATGGTCTTAGCATACTAACCAATTTATTCCTAAGAGAAGATTGTAGTCTAATGAGGCATCCACTACTTCCACCTTAATGGAAAAAGTTTTTCCCCCTAGTTCAACTGAAAGTGATGTCATGAGACCATGGGGTTGGAAACCTCTGCCATCAAAGGCTCTTAGGGTCGTTGGTGATTTTGCAAGCTCAAGAGAGCCAATGGGTTTCCAACAGCATAGAGATAGAACTAAGGTTGAAGCAGCTTAATCTATAATAGTCCTAAAGATCTTTTTCCCAACCACTTTTGTTATGATCTGAAAAGCGAGTTGGTGAGGCAGTCTAGATTTGTGGTTCTCCAAGTTAAAGTGGATCAAATTTGTATTATTTGGGTCTAGGATCCTAAGGAAGTTAACAAGTTTTTTCTCTACGTAGAACAACTTTGGAGAACTTCTAAGTTAGACATTGCACACGGTTCCTGAGTGAGGTCTTCAACAATGTTATAGAACTGTGCAGCTCAGGCATTGGGATTAAAAACAGGCTTCCTAAGATTTCTCTTGGGTGGATGCAAAATCATGTCAAGATTAAATTTCTCGATAGTTAGGGGACCATCAGATGAGGATGCAGGAGGACTAGTAGGAGGAGCTTTATCTAGAGAAGGATTTTCATTTTTCTTCTCCTCATGCTTCTCATATGACTCACTACGACTTGTTAAATTAATAGTTTTCGACAACATTATTTGGACTTCCTCTGAAGGACCAGAATTTCCATGATTGGACATATGGTCTACCAGTTGTTGTTGAGAAGGAAAGGGATTAGTAAGAACTGCTGGTGCGGGGTTACTTTTTAAAAACTTGTAATTTCATCACAATGAGGATATTCCTTCGTGAAATGATTTCCACCACACAACAGGCAGGGATATTTGGGTTTCCTTTTTCCTTTATTGTCATTCTCTGGGGCCACAGGTTTGGGATTTTCCTGTTGGTTTTCGGGTTTTTTATTTTTACCTTTTCCTTTTTTCTTATTACTGGATGATTGCGTACTTTGAATAGCATTCACCTTGGTGAAAATCATAGGATTAGAAGGAGCAATAGTAGAAGCATTGGGTTGCTTGGCAGATTTCACCGTTAATGGTTGTTGGATTGGACCGATAACCACATCGACAAAAGTTTCTGCAGGTGTCTTTTCCAGGTCCATGCTGGGATGAGGAACTTAAGGAATAAAGTCATAAAAAGTTCCGGATTGGGAATACACCAAGTACAGATACTGAGCATGACTGATAGCCTGCTCTTCGGTGACATCACCACCCATGGCCACATCCCAGGAAATGGGTGGCAACAAATACTTCTTAAACCAATTAGCTAAGAGTTGGTCTGGGATAGGAGCTTTAATGAGCCTTCTACGCCTTCTCCACTCGTGGATATGATCCGATATGTGCGTGGAGGTATTTTGACACAAAGAGGTCAAAAATTATGTACCCATTTCATAACGAATGGGTAGCTGAAAGTGTGTGAGGAAGACAGTTTCCAATGCATTGAAATCCACAAACAAATGTTGTGGAAGTTCGATATACCACTTCATGGTCATACCATTCAAATGCACTGGAAGAGTATTAATCGAATAGAGTCATCCATTAAGGAGATTGACGAACACCAAATATGGAAAGTCATAACATGATTCTTGGTATCATCTACTTGCTTACCATCGAATTTTGGAATGTTCGATGGCAACTTTACTGGAATAGCGGGCCATGAAGGGTTGTGTTGAATGGGATCATTTATTAATTTGGATAAATCGGGTAAATCCAAAGTTTCTAGGAAAGGTAACTAACGGTTGGGTTCCACATACTGGTAGTATTGATAAGGCATGTATCCACCAGTAGGACCATATTTTGACTGATATACAGGCTGTTGAAACATCTAATGAGATGATGTACTCCCTGAATATTGACCTCCAGGATTAGGGCCACTGGAGCCGCTAGGGCCATTGGGACCGTTAGGACCATTAGGAACATTAGGAGGAGGACCACTAGGACCTCCGGGACCGTTAGGACCACCAGGAGGAGTCCCACTAGAACCACCAAGACCCCCAGAACTACCAGGCCCACTAGGAGGAGAACCCTTAGGACCCCCAGGACCACCATGGCTACTAGGAGGAGGAGCACCAGAACCCCCAGGACCAGTAGGGGTAGGACTGCCAAGAGGAGGACCATCAAGTCCCCCAGGAGCACCAGGCCCTCTGGGGGGAGGACCTTCATAAGGTGGTCAGCAATATGAATAGGTATTCCTCCCATCGCTGGCATGTAATACCAGTTGGGTTTCCCCCATGGTGTAAATGCATTCCCAGCATATGGAATTCTAGTGTAGGAAATTCCTATAGGGGTAGGTTGATAATTCATATTCCCTGCAGGAATTTGATTTGATGGGTAACCATAACCCCATGAGGGTTTATGAACTATAGGTTGTGCCACTGAGGGCTAACCCAAACTTGAAGGAGGGTTTACCACATTTGTGTTGGTGGGAGGAACATATACTATGGATTGTCCTACAGTATATGTTTTCCTATTATTTGTAACAATTCCACTAGTGGGTAACGTAGGTTGCACTGGGGTTTTCCCCCAGCATTAAAAGGTACAAACAATACTGGAACTGAAGGTTACCCCCCAGCCATCAAAAGTATGAGATTCCTAGAGACAAACCTAGAACTCAAAACTGCTGGGTCAGAATAAGAGGTTTGACCTGGATTATGAACAGTCTCACCATATGTTGGATCCAGAGAATCTTTGATTCCAACCATAGGACAAGGATCCAAACTATGGGGTAATCTAGCTGATATAGTTTCAGTGTGTGGTGCAGGTGTGGCTAAAAATATGTCTAGCCTTTGCATTCTCTCTTGAAAATCTCGTGCATGATGAATAGATGCTTGGATTTGTCTATATTCTTCTTAATCTAGAGAAGTTTGTTCAGGAGAGGTTCTATTAACCCCAAATGAGGAAATGTCCTGGATCATGGAAGTTCTCCAAAACAGAGCAATTGGGCCATATTCAGGTGGAGCAAGACTATCAGTATGACCTTCCACATGTGGATGAAAGGAAGTATCATCCATAGGAGGCTGTTGAGCCAAGGGATTAATATAAGAAGCGAATTTGTCTCCACTTTCTACAACTATATTTTCTTCCTTGTGGGAAGTAGTTGCAGCTCCTTGGTTGGTGGCTTCCATTGGATTTTCTCCCGTAACAGGAGATAAATCAGGTGGCAAGCCTTGATTCCTTCTGGATCGTCTCAACCAAAACTCAACCGGATTGGTATCACTTACTAAACTAACTTATGGTCTCAGAACTAAGAACACACACAAAAATTTCTCCTACTCAAGCTACTGGCCAACAAGCAAACTTAAATGATAGGATGAGCTCAAATAGTCGGTCTCCCACCAGGATTGTGAAGTAGGTGCAACTCACGATATACCACAAGGGTACATGTGTAGTAATCTCCTCGAATGTTGTTTTCGGTGTATTTCTCCATACAATATGGCAAAATGGTTTTTATCAGATGGACAGGGTATCCTAGTGGGGTCTCTGGATATACTCAAGGTATGTGGGAGCTCAAATCGGTAGTAGTGCTATCTAATGCACAACCATTCACAAGGGGCCTTCCTATATACAATCGAGTATGTGAAGTACCTTTCTATATAAATCAAGCGTACGTGAAATGATGTTCGATATATCGATGGTACGTGGAAGTACCATGCAAGTCCCGGGTTGTAGTGTGGAAAAATAACGAGAGCTCCTACACTTAACGACACCCAAACACGTCTCTAACCTATCACTCAAATTTATGTACAATTTTAGACCTATAACTACCATTAATTTTAAAGTGGACGGTTAGGTGAATGCATGAGATTTTGATAGAAAATTAAAACCATGCAAGCATGAGATGCACGTTCATTCACTTTACCATTCAGATTATGCCTAATTACAGGAAGGAGAGAGAATCTTTTCCTTTTCAATTTCGCTTTGAAACCAAAACTTTCCCAAACAACTATACCAAACAATTCTTTTCCAAGAAAGCAAGCAAACAACACTTCTTCAAATAAAATCTTTTGAAACCAAGTAGATAGGGTAATATCTCTTTTCTAAGAAGAAAGACATGAAGCAAACAAAGGCATATTCGATATTTTTTCAATTTTTCTATTAAACTAGAAAGATCAAATTTAAAACTACCAATATTTTTCTTTTGATGAGATGACAATATGAGCTAAAGGGAAGAAAAATGGAGATTTGAAAGCTTATGAGTCTAATCAGAGGTCCAACAATTCGTCCTCAAATAACAATATAAATGATTCTCAACCAAAAAAATTTCTATTTTAGAGTAAAAAGAAGTCCTTCACTATCTTAACGAAAAAATGGAAACAAACAAACCGATCAAACAAGTCTTTCTTTTCAGTATTATCCAATAGCCTGCAGATATTTAATTGAGCTAAATCTTTCAAGCACTCCTTTCAAGATAAACAAAATTACAAGCGTTAACAATGATGAATCTAACCTAGCCTTTTGATTTTAACAAACAAGCATTTAGCACATCAAAAATTTCAGATTTGAAACACTCAAGTATTTGCAAACAAGCCTAGACAATTCCATTTGAGGACAAAAAATATGGAAACCAAAAATTTCTTTGCAAAATTTTGAAAAACAGAGGTCTAGAGAAAACCTACCTGGCACCGCTTCCAGAGGGTTGTTGATAGAGTGGTTCTGAGGAGGCACCGCTTCCTGCTAACTGCTTACAGGTGGTGGCACCGCTTCTTACTATCTGCACTTAGGCGGTGGCAGCACTTTTTTCCCATTGCACATCCATGGTTCCTTGGTAATGTCCAGAACACAATAAAGGCAAAAAAACAAAGTCAAATATTGTCAAACTAGCATAAACAGTGATGAATTAGTAGTAAAAAAGGGTATAGAAAGTCAGGATGACTCAGATCTGGAGAGATCTGATAAATTCAATCCAAAGCCTAACTAGGTCAGATGAGAGATCTGACTGAAATGATAAGAATCTAGAGCTTAGATTCAGACAAGTGTTCGAAGGCTCAGGAAGATCAGATCTGCTGAAGCTCTTCCCCAACGAAGTTGCCAAATTTGTTGTTAGGAATTTTGCACCTTCTGCGGACAGAAGTCGTTCCTCTGGTCTGAATGGTTCAGATCCAGAACAAATAAGTCACAACAAGGCTGATAGACTTCTCCTAGAAACTACAGAAACATGGGATACAATATTTAGATATTGATGTGGCCCTTCACCTATGGAAAAAGATCTCCAAGAAGATACCTGCAAAAGCACACTAAACGCAAAATATCAAAAGAACCAGAACATTATCTATAGATCTATATTGATGACTAAGGAATCCAATAATAAACATGCAATATTACACATAACAAGTATATGGGAAGAAAACCAACTTTGCATTGATAAATAATGAAAGAGTTTACAACTTGTGGCTTAGTGTTGATTCACTCCTCTACAAAACTGATATCTTATCCCAAATATCTCTAACTTGCTCCTCTATGCTCACTCTAATGGATCAGACCAGAATGTCAAAATGGCAGCATGACTTTGCTCTCTCCTCAACCATGGGAATTGAGCCTACTTTTATAGGGCTCAAATGGATAGAGATGGTTGATATTTTGGTGGGTGAGGTGGATAGGAGATCCCCAAAGCATGGATCTCGATCTCAACTAACCCAGGTGAATAGAGATAAGGCCTACCACGAAGCTTTTGTTCTAGAAGCTTCATGAAGTCTCTCTTTTTCACTTTTTACCAAGGGCACCACTCCTGCTCCTTGATGACAGAATGGTGCTAGGGCAGAACCGCTCTTCAAACAAAGAGTAAAGGTGGTGCCACCACTTGTCTTCAACACTACTCACGTGGTACTAAAGAAGGTACTGCTCCTAAGCTTAAGGGTAAAAGCGGTGCTTAGATTTTATGTGCTAGTTGGACATCCGGAGCAAGGTTTTCACTTCAAGATTTGGGAATGAGGGAAATCATGGATGTTTAGGATATTATCACATGTTGGTGATGAGATTTAGATGTAACATAAAACATATGGTTGCACCCAAATATATTATATTAAATGATGTTATGAATCTTGAATACATGAGTGGATCAAATCTCATCCCCTACAAATTTAATTTTAAAGGGTTGGATCCATTCGTGAGAAATTGGGAGTTTTTAAGTAGTGGGCAAGGCTAAATTTCTATGAGGGATGTTTTTGGAGCCATGAGGTCACCTTGGGGTAGTGTTTGAATATGTGGATGAATCCAAAGAGATTATATTAAATGATCTCAAGACTTGTACACACACAAGTGGAGAAAATCCACTCCATTGTCCTTCAAATTTAGCATTATTGCAAGGGATTTTATTGGAGGCACGGGATCACCTTAAGGTAGTGCTCAAATTTTTGATTGTAAGTAAAAATATTATATTAAATGGTATCATTATTTTTTCACACATAAGTGGATCAAACCACAACCTTATTTCCTTTCATTGAATCCTCAATGGATTGGATCCATTAGTGAGGAGCAAGAGTTTTTTCACGAGTAGGTAAGGTTCAATTCCCATGAAAGATGTTGCTAGAGACATGGGGTAACCTTGAGGTAGTGGTTGAATGTATGGTCACACCTAAATATATTATGTTAAATGTTTCATAATTGATGCACACATGTTAACGAAAAAATCCAATCAATGTAGAGAGAGATTGGTTCACTAGTATAAATGGTTTAGATATAGAACACAATAGATCGTAAATGAAAACCTTTCCCTAGATTTACTAAATCACTTGAATGTAAAGAATCTCTACCTATTTATGAAGGTTTTCCTCATTGGATTTAATCTTTTGCAATCATGTTGATGAAGAGATAACCTGCAAAAGGTTCAAATGAAACAATAAACAAATACAAACTAAAAGATAATTTAATAGATCTAAGAAATTGACCAAGGATAATTACTATAAATGAGAGTATACATCATTTATGAAAAAATAAGTCTTTACTGTATTAACAACAAAGAAGGATAAATTAAAACCATGGTTCCTTGGTGTTGTTTTTCTTCCAACTAGCCCTTTGCCTTGTGATCTCAACCTTGCCTCTCATTTCTAGAAATATTTCAGGAGCATATGGGTGCTTTCTTGTTCCTCCCTCAACTATGAGGGTGAGATTGTATTTATAGGCCAAAGGGGATGAATGGAATTGAGTATTCCTTGGAGAAGGTTAAGGGATCATCCTAGGATGTTAGGGTTTCAACCTCCACTTATGCTAATATGTTGGGATAAGCATCCACAAGTGATTTCATCTAGAAGCCTATCGATCCTTCTCTTTTTTCTTTTAAAGAGTGCCGACACATTGTGTGCACAAGTAAATGGTGTCAGGAAGAGGCAATGCTTTCTGTGCAAAGGAAAGAAGTGTCACATATGATTTTTTTCCATGTGCAACCTGTGTCAGCAAAGTATGATTTTTATTGTCAAAAGGAAGGGTGCGTCGAGGTTGTTATAATTGGGATTTCAAAAGGCAGAACCTCTTTCCAAGCCATTTGGAACAAATACTCTAGGGATTCAGGAATGTACACATTTACTATGATGATGATGACAAGAGTTTGGTGTAACATATTCCCCCCCACATTATGAAGCTAAAGGGATGTGATAGGTGAAATAATTTTATAGATGTCAATTGAAATTCGAGGCAAAAAACCATCAATTGAAGTGTTGAACAAGGAATTTATAGTACCATATACTCTGAGCTATGTGTTCTGATTGAATGGAAACATGTGTGCCGACTAATACATTGTGAATCCATGCATATATTTCTAGTTCATGGCTACCAACATATAATGTAGATCCATGATGAACAAGACTCAAATTTGGACATAACTACTAGACATACACTATAGATCTATGCCATTATGACTTAAAATTGAGCATAGCCACCAGAGATACATTATGGATCTATGCAATGAGTCAACCACTCCATCTCAGTGTAGGGAAATGAACAACACAAACAATTACCCCCATGGTCTTCATCTAAACACATAAAAGGTATGATTCCATCCATGTGAATAAATATTTTGATTGTCAAACATGGTGGAAACCACTTGATTACTGATCATTGTGGTATACCGTTAAAAAGTCCGAGGGAATTCACCATTAATGTTAATGACTTCCAAGGTACCCTAGCACACTCCTTGAATGTGAATTAATGAGTTGAAGTCAAACATTCAAAAGAATATTACAAACAAAAACCAATAATGTAAACCTATTGTTGGAAGCAAGGTAACCTTCCATTGAGGCATGTAGGCATAAGGTACTTATTTAATTTCTAGTTCTAATCCTTGGATAATGCTTTGAAGTAAAAAAGGATAGACTCGTCGAAGGAGGTCCATAATTTTTCCCCCATCATAGAAATGAAACATGATCCAAAACTCTTTTTGAAGTGGAGATTAGATGGTGGAATGTATTTTGGACTAACTCAGATATGACTGACATAAATGAAGGTAAGGTAACTGCAAATGATGAATAGGATGGTAGACCTTTCCTGATCATTCATAGCACAAAGGAGAGACCAATACCACTACCACTACATGATGCAATGAGAGACCAATATATTCTTTGAAAAAATCAAAAGGATAACATGAATCAAGAAATTGGATCAACTCAGAAGCAAGTTGATGAAATGAAGGAAAGTGCTAAATTCACGTTCAAGGATGATAACTTGCTTCCATACTGACTTAAACACATTATTTTTCCAAATTTCCCATCATGATTGATGAGTGCCCCTCTATTTTTTAACGAGCTCAAAAGGGGATAAAAAACACTCAATATAGCTCATCTTTTTGAGATGAGTCCAATCCCACATGTTTTTCTTCAGTGCCCTTCATCTTTATACTTCATCCCTGAGCTATTCATGTTTTCCCAAAATTGGTCCTTCGCACCAAAATTCGATCTGACGCCTCTTTCAACTTTCGGTGGTTAAGAGGCCAAAATATCAGAACTGTTAGCTGCCGAAAGCACTGCTTTTGGTGGCTAATGAATGGCCTCAGTGTCCGCCTAAGCCACCGAAAGCCCTGTTCTTCAAAAATTCTTAAGCCACCTCCAAAATTATCCTTTCAAGTTTGTTTTCTTATCTTTTTATTTAGTAGGATCTATGTTAGGAAGGTCAGCAGTAGCCTGGCTTGATTCTGGAGGCTGTAGGCTTACTGCAGCTTTAGCTAGGGTTTCCAACATGAGGTGAGTGCCAGGGTTTGGCTTTGCATCCTTTATCTACAACCTCTAAAGCCTAATCAATCTATACAGCCTTTTGTTGTCCTTCAAGTATCTTTTGTTCAGTCTTTTTAGAAATATATACCTTTCTCTCATCTCTAGCTAAGATTTGTGCAACAGCTTATTTCTCCTAGTCAATGTGGCATTGTTTTTATTTATCTCTCTTTCTAAAATTTCCATCTCATACACTTACCTCAGCAACTGATTTATCCTTTGTGTCTTGGGCTTGCTAGAAGAATCCTTCTCTATTGGTTCATCTTTCTCTTTTGTTGTAGGTGATGGGAGTTCTTCAATCTCTGCTACAACTTGCAATGCTAGGCCAGCACCTTCCTCTCTTTCCTCTTTTGAATTTGAGTAGTGCAGGTTCAAAATGTTCCCACTATGTGTTGTGACCTTCTAGCCCTTTTCACTGAAATCTAGGTTTATTTTGACCTTATTTTCTTTAGAAGAAGAAGGAGGATTTTTTGTTGTTGTTGGGGATATATCCCATCTTTTCCTTTTCCCACTCCTTGGTGTGCTAGAATATTTAGAAGGAGACTTCCCCTTTTCTTCTGGTTGTAGGCCTGTTTCAAAGCCATTCCAAAACAAGAATTATTCCCATGCCATAGTTCTCCTCTTTAGCAATTCTTGGATCAGGAGTTGGATAAGACCATGATGAGACAATCTCCCAGCAATCTTGGTTGGCTGAGCCTTCACCTGGTGTGCCATTTTTTCCAAGCTCCTGTGTAAGTAGAAAGGAAAATTTAGTGGGATTTTTTCTGTGAAGTGGTTCATCAATTTAAAATGGTAAATCATGGCCTTGTTGTATCTCCCTTCACAAGTTATGTAGACCACAATGGCCTTCAGTGATTTCTGCCACCTCTCTTCTATCCAGGAGGATGGGATACTTTTCTCCCATACCACCCCTCTATGTTCAGGCTTCAGATAAGATCTGAACTCTACATCCTTTGGAATGGTGGTTTTAAACCACTTCTCCCCAGTGCTAGGGATTTTAGTCACTTTAACAATTAGGGTTTCATCTATCATAAATTCTTCCTTACCTATAATTGCCTTGGAGCCATCAAAAGAGAGAGTAAATGCATTAGCCACCTGCTAGTGTGAACCTTGAATTTTCTCAAAAAACTTATAGCAGCCAGGATCCTTGAAGAACTGACAGAATTTTGGATGTGCTTCCAAGTAGATGATGTCTCCCAACTCTTGCTTGAGAGCAGGCCCTCCCTTCTTCATTCGCTAAATGTTACTCTTGGGTACTTGCAAAAATCAATTTGAAGTTCTGTAGAAGGAGCAAGTCGACATAAAGTCGACTTGAACGAAGACCGACTTAGTCGATCAGCCGACTAAGTCAAGATACCGACTACGTCGGTCGGCTGAGTAAACACAGTAGTTAGTCCGTTAACTAATAGTCGTGTCGGTTCGGTGAACCGACAGGTAGTTATGATTGTAACTGTTTGTAAACATGTATATTAGGCTGTTGAGCCACACAAGAACACAGTTCAGTTCTTGGCTTTGTATGATCTATTGAGAATAATATAATCTGTTCATCTTATCTGTTCTTATCTCTTGTATCTGTGTATATTTTATGTATTATTGGTAACCTTATGTGATCTGTGAGATTACAACATTGGTTCCGTTGCCGAGACATGAACCCGGGTCTCTCGGGTGAGAGCCGAGTATCCTAACCAACTAGACTACAACGGAGGTGGACATACCACCTCCCCAAACTGAAAAACCCCCGGCCACTGAACCAACCCCTCTGACACACACCCCTTCGACCTCTGATCCAGCTTCCACTTCTGCAGGTCCTCCCGACAAACCAACAGAACCAGCAAAGGAGCCAACAGAGCCTCTTCCTAGACCAGATCAGCTAAGGATCAGCTTACGAGATGTAAGCTCGTTGACCGACTCAGAGGTTGGCCAGCTACTCAACACCCTAGCAAAAGAGTCGAAGAGGAGGACGACCCGACTAAGGAAACAGCTCACGGATAAGGAGACAGAAGAAGTCGAGTTCCTCGACAAATGCAGGTCTCTTGTACAAACTGTTAACCCCGGACCTATCGAAGCTGCTACCGACCGACCGCTGGACAGAGCATATCAGCTGTTTGAAGGTTTGGTGTCGACCATACAGACCCACCTCCATGAGACTAAGGCCGGGAAAAAAGAAGAAACTGTCCGACTGCTCCTGACTCAGCATACAGCATTCTCGGAGGCTCACAAACTTCTACAAGACCACATGGAGGAATCCATTGTAACTGAGGAAGTACTCTGATATTGGCCTACTCATTATGGGCAGGTCTATAGTCAGACGAGGCAGACCAGACAGGGCATTCAGGCCTTGGAGAGAAGGAAGTCGATTGAGACGGAATTGAGGCAGACCATCGAAGATCAAATAGTGATGGAAAACACTAAGCTGCAGCAGTTGGAACGTGAGGCACACCAGTGGGTTCAGCACGCCCTTCCCAACTTGGAGAAAGTCGACAACATCTGTCCGCAGATGAAGAGACTCCTTGAGACTGTGCAGGAACACAATCAGCTGCTGGGCCCCAACATGGACAATATTGCAGAAATGGCCATGGCAGAGAAGATGTCGGTACTCTCAAATCTTACTACTCTGACTATCGACATTCAGAAAGCCTTGCAGACATGGACGGACTTTCAACACCAGCTTGCCATCACAGCACCAGTAATAGTCGAAATCTGTGTGCAGAAGAGACCAACTATTCGCCTGCACAGCCCACCTCAGTAGCAGTCTCCCTTTGCAATCTATTTTTGTACTTCTTATCTATTTTTTACCTCCCCTTTTCTTCGGGACGAAGAACTATTTTGTTTGTGGGGGAGATGTAGAAGGAGCAAGTTGACATAAAGTCGACTTGAACGAAGACCGACTTAGTCAATCAGCCGACTAAGTCGAGATACCGACTACGTCGGTCGGCTGAGTAAACACAGTAGTTAGTCCGTTAACTAATAGTCGTGTCGGTTCGGTGAACCGACAGGTAGTTATGATTGTAACTGTTTGTAAACATGTATATTAGGCTGTTGAGCCACACAAGAACACAGTTCAGTTCTTGGCTTTGTATGATCTATTGAGAATAATATAATTTGTTCATCTTATCTGTTCTTATCTCTTGTATCTGTGTGTATTTTATGTATTATTGGTAACCTTATGTGATCTGTGAGATTACAACAAGTTCTGTGGAAGAGTGTTTTTAGCAGGCTGACTCTCAGAGATGGTTTCTGGTGGTGAAAATTTATATAATCGAAGGTGGAGTGTCCTAAAGGATTGGGAAATGATTATGAGGGTTTTTAAATGCATGAGTGATGCTTAGGTTAGAGGATGATGGATTTGGTTGATGTTTTCGAGACCCCCTTCCCAACAATTATGTTTAAAGCAACCTAGATACCCATTGGAGATATTTTGCAGTTCTTTGGATAGATGGAGGGAAGAGTAGGGTTTCCAATCACATTAGTCCTCATCAGCTAAACAACGACATCCTCAATCATTTACTTACGCCTTGATGTAGTCTCCTATCTTTTCGGTGGTTTATCATGCCCTTTGATGATCGTTGTTGCGCTGACGAGCCTTGATTTGATAGGTTTCTAACCGTTTTCTTCTTTTCACCTTTCTGGCAGTTAAGGGCCCTTAGGACATTGTCTGCTAGCCACTGAAAACAAGGCTTTCGATGGCTAATGAAATGCTGACCTATTTTCCTAAGCCATCGAAACCAATTTCCACATGGCGCTGTAAAACTTGGCTTTCGACGGATTGTGGTCTCTCCAGATATCTCCTTTTAACTACTGAAAGACAGGCCTTTCAATGGCTAATGAACCATTAGAGCTTCTTCCTAAGCCATTGAAACCAATTTTTCCCCAACGCCTTTTACCTGCTTTCGTGGTTAACGCCATCCTTCAAATGTTCACTAAGCTACTAAAACCAACAATTTTCGGTGGCTAATGAGTTGTTTGAAGGTCTCGCCTAAGACATTGAAAATGATTTTACCAACTAATTTATTGGGATATATTTTGGTGGTTAACCTTTATCCCACGTTAAACTGTTAGATTCCAAAGCAAATATTTTCGGTGGCTAATGAGCTGTTAAGAACCCCACCTAAGCCACGGAAATCTAAAACTTCCAATTTTCTCAAATATAGCAAAAGCAGAGACCCTCAATTTGTTAGACATCTTTAAATATTTCATAACATGACTTGAATTCTTCATCCTATCAAAATAAGTTTATTTTGGGAGATAATAGAACCCACATCCTCACTTTGGATGTGGAACACATTTACTTCCTTAAAGGGCTCTCAAGGTGTGGATCTCTTGTCTCACTCTTCGGACCTAGAGGAGGGGGTATGACTATATATGATCTGATTGATCAATATTTCACTCTCGGTACTCGCTCACAAGGTGTAAATATAGCCATCAAACATTTGATAGTCCTGTTGCAGCTGCAACATTTTCCCAAAATTCAAAAAAAATTTGGGACCCTCCTTTAACTCATTTTGGCTCAACTTTTGAGTTTGCTTGATGTTCTGCAGAAAGACTTTTCTTATGCCAATGAAGTTTCATTATTTGTTTTAGTTTTACCTTGCCATCATAAGCATTTTAGATGTTTAAGTCAAAGATTTAGTCACCTGCGTGCCCGCCGTTGCGGAGAAGTAACAAGAAATCGGGTCCTATTGTTTTCTCCAATGCACTTATTCACTTATTCGTCTCAATCGGCTGTTTGTTGGAATCCCATCAGGACATATTGTCTCTACGTTTTCCATAGTTGCGGATAGCGCATTATGAATTTCTCCAAGGATTACATTAACTTTTTCAACCCCGCTGTTTTGTTACGCTGATTCGTGAGTTTTCGGCATCTGTCGTTGCGGCTTTGAAAAGCATTGTCTTTTCGGCATAGTTTGATTTTATTTTCCATGGGACCAATGTTTCTTGGTTAAAGTCATGTTGGTTTTTTCTCTTATTTTTTCTGGTCTACGGAACTTGATGTCTTTTTTGCTTCCACCGTTGTGGCTCTTCATCCTTTTATCGCTCCAATGCTTCAATCTTGCGAGCTCCGATGTGAGTATCATATGGTTTCCTTACCGATGCCTCGATGGTTTTTCCCAACTGTTTCATCGTCCGACGTTATGGAGGAAATTTTGATATGCTCATCGATCCCTTTCTTTTACCGCCCGATGATATTTTTCCCGCTGAGTATAGTTGACCAGGGATATATATATAGTGGGACGGGCAGTCTATTATTTTATTGTTATTTTTGGACTTTCTCTGCGCTGTCGTTTTCGCTCGAGCAAACCAGGATTCTCGATGTCAGTACCCTCACTCCTAGGTGGATCCACCGTGGAATCTCAATGGTTTTCCTCCCGCCAGTCACGCAGCAGTTCCAGGTAGGCCCTTGTACTCATTATCCCATTCCATTCGATTGGGCGAGTTATTTTCTTGTTTCTGTGGTTAGGGTTTTTACCTAGTTTCCCGTTGTGACATGTATATATGTTGAGGTGAGTAGTGTGACTATTAGTAGGGGAGTTTCTTGTAGTATACGTAATGTTTTCTTCCACAGCCATTATGGCCTTACACCTTGCACTCGATGGTTGGCGAAACCAGTGCAGAAGGCCGTTACGCTGTCTGCACCAGTTTGCCCCATTTTGTGTTTGGCCGTTCGGGGAAGGTTTTCATGGCTTTCCTGGGAAATGTTGGATTTGTTTCCACTGGTTTGGTCACCCATTTTTTTCAAACCAATACCTCGGTGTTGTTTTTAGTCGTTGTTTAGAGCGACCCTATTCATCGTCGAATTCGAAGCCCAAGCTGGTCTGGGGTAGTATCGCATTACCCGGTCTAAGATGGACCACAAATTGAGAATATACAGTGCTATCTCCTGAAGCGTCCCCTTTGAGCTTCTAAATTAAGTGACTCAAGTGTTCCAAATAGGTCATGGCTCCAACAGAGAGTCCGAGATTGTTTCATTTGTGACGTAAACCTTGTTTTCCCACATTCGAACTTTGTTGGACTAAGTTGGTTCTATTTTTTAGCGCAAGAGCATTTGTTCGAACATGTTTTGCTTATTTTTATTAATTGCAGTTATGTTTAATGCAGACGAGGTAAAATATTTATATATCATTGTCTTCATCTTTAAAATTTGTCCGAAAATGACCTAGCAGAACCTAAAGTACCTTTCTGTACATGACAGGAAAATTCCTCGGAACTTAAAATGTCTAAGTGTCAAAAGAAGAAGGCTCCTGCAGTTGAAGAAGAACCCGACGTCGAAGTCATCACCAAAGTTGAATATATTTACGAAGACACCAAATGTATAATTGGTGTAGAGCCGGAATATCAGTGGGGAGAAATCTATAGATTGATTATGCCCCGAGAGGTGCTTGACATAGGGTTTGAGGAAGAAAATATTTATGTCAACATAGAAAGATCCTCATTAATGAAAATCACTATGAGACTTGAACTCTTTCTATGCTCTGAAGTGATTGGGTGGATTCTTCCCAAGGAAGATGTGACCACCATGATTCTGGAGAATGTTGATAAACAGGGTTATGCTGCTTATAGCCCTGGATATGTTTCCCTAGCCTACCACTTGCCAGAAGCACAAACATATCTAACTGAAGACTGGCTGAAAAGCATCAGGATGGATCTCGTCGAGACACTCAAGAGGATGCTCATGCTTGGAAAAAAATTTAGAACCAGGCCAACTGGAGAATATGACACCGCAAGCTTAATAACCCCTTATAGGTTCATTTCCTTGATGCTTAATAGGATTTTTGGGTGATCTCACGGCAAAAGCTTCAAATTGGAGTGGGTGCTGATAATTTTTATGTTGCAACACTGGGGACCATTTTCAATTGGGCCTCTCGGCCTACATGGAATCAGCATTAGGAGGGGTGTCCCGAAATAAATTAGAGTTCTACATGAGCTCCATACTAATTGATTGCATACTATGCAATCAACCCTTCCCTAACCTGATATGCATCTGGGACCGGGAGAGATCACCAATTTACTTAGCATACAAGCTACTGTGGGCCCATAAATACCACAGTCACTACAGGGAGGTGTGTGAGCATTTCATTATGCCATTGTATACCTTGGTTTTCTTAAAAGAATGTGATTGCATGTCGGAGGAGGCATTGCAGGCAATTGAAGAGTATGCCGATTATTACTTGACTGAGGATGGGCTCTATTTCAGAATGTTTGGAGGCTCTAGAGCACCCTCACTACTGCCTAAGTATGCCACGGACTATGTAATTCACAAAGAGGCAGTTAGGCAAGTATTTCTAGATGGCATAGGAAGTTTTTTATTTGAACATAAGAAGTTAGCATACCCACCTTTGCCTTTCATATTAGGGAGTTACAAATTTACTAGAGTAAATAAGGCCGATGAATTCGTGGAGGAGTTGGAGAAGTTCCATTTTGGGGAAATGCCTTTCCACAGGAATGACTCCCGTAAAAAGGTTGCAGAGCATTGCAAAGAGGCTAATGTTCATTTTGAGTACACCAGCCACTGGGACAGAGAAGAGTCCATTTTTTGCAGTGCACTAAACATGACGGCCTTAAGGAAAAGGTTTAAAAAGAAAATCACCACCAAAGGTGGAAAGGGACAGGATGAGTAGGCAAAGGCCAAGGAAGAGGAAACCAGGAAAAGAAATGAAGAAACTCAGAGATTATCCCAAGAAGCAGAAGGATGGCTAAAGGGATAGGAGGAGGAGAAAAGAAGAGTTGCACAAGAGGCAGCCAGAAAGGCAGAAGAAGCTGCCAAGATCGAAGAAGAAGAAAGAAAAAGGAAGTTAGATGAGGAGCTGAAGAAGCAAGAGGTAGAGAAGATAAAGCTGAAGAAGCAGGAGGTGACAGAACAATCAGCTTCTAACGCAGCAGACATTCAATATCCTGAAGTACCTGCTGCCAGCACACCAGGACAGTCTATGGTCCCCACCCTTAGACTAATCCCCTTTGAACAGAAGAAAGGGGAAGAGGTACCTGATTTTAATACTATCTTTTATGATAAAGAAAAGAAAAATAATAGTAAAAAGAACCGAGAGGAAGGTTGAAACTGGGGAACTGTCTGGCAAGATGATAAATGATACAACCATTATATACGGGATGGACAGAGACCCCAGGTTCACTATCAAAGCAGGGGCTGCATTGATCCATGCTTCAGAGGACAATGTAGATAAAATAATGACGGATCTGGAGCAGTCAAAGAAGTCGTCTTCTCAACTAAAAGATACCCTAAGAAAGGAAAGAGAAGAAAACAATAAGTTAAAGAGAAAATTTGAAGACATACAAAAGGAAATCAAGTCTTCAAAGGCTGAACTTCAGGTTCTTCAGATAGAGAGAAGATCTATGGATACTTCCCAAGAGTGTCTGGAGAAAGTACAACAGGAATATCAAGAGTTGAGGGCAGAGAAGGAACAACTGCTAGGTAGGATAAAGGATCTAGAGTTGCAGAAGACTACTTGGAAGAAAATGAGAGGCAATCTCAAGGGCAGGAGGCAAAACTTCGAGAGCATATTACCTCTCTGACAACAGCCTTAGAGGAAGCCAAAGAACAACAAGTTAGTCTCCAACCGTTCAAATAACACGTTCTGGCACAGAGAGCCAAGATGCTTCAGCTGTAGGTGGCCATAGAAGAGGAAAGATGCAGGGTTTTGCAGGTAGACAGTCGGTTGGAGGAGATTTTGGAGACCTCCTCGTATTTTGTTGATAGATCTCAGGACATCCTAGAAGTCTTGATAGGGAGGATGGAAATATTAGAAGCTAATGAAGAAGCCCCTGCAGAGTTGCCCTCAAAGGATCAACAAGCCCTTAAGCAGGATTACGACTTGTTGGAATTTTCCATCAACACAGCCGAGGAGTTCAAGAAGGTTGTTAGGAAGACAAGAGGGGCATGTACAGAATTCTTTAGAAGAATTCTAAATAATTCTGATTACTTATAACTGATGCCAGGTAGAGGATGAACAAAGAATAGATGCTTTTCCGAACCACAACCTGTTTGTGGAAATTTTGCAGAAAAGGTACCAAGAAGATGAAAGAAGAATACAACACATTAAAGCTTTAGATGAACAGACCCTAAGGAATGAGGTAGATCATTCCGCTGTTAGTGTACAGTTGTTAGAAGATCAGTTTCTCCTGAGTGCAGCCAGAATCGAAGCTATCAGGAACCAGGCTGCAAAATTCGAAATAAATTTTCGATTCTTGGAACCTTCTGAATTTGAAAGTATCGCTTCAGAGGCTTCAGCGTGGAAGAAATTTCTAAATAATCAAGAGGGGCCCTCCTCATGAACATTTGTTCACTTTTGCAATATGTTGTAAATTTTGTAAACACTTAATGAAAGTAAATTTTGGGAAGCGAAGAGTTGGGGAAGCCCAAAAGTTATTTGTGGGCAGTCCAACAGTCTTATTCTTTTGTATAAATATAGAGGACTTAGAGGAAGAGGGGAATTTTTCCCAGTTAGATGAGTGAAGAGATATTTTAAGAAGAACTATTTCCTTTTGCAATAAAGAATTACAGTTTGTCTGTCAGAGAAAGTTTGGTGGGATGTTCAAATGTTATGCTATGGATTTGTTGAAGAGAAACTATTTTGTTTTCAGCTTTTGTCCACTAATTGTGAGATCGTTTTGACTCTTAGGACCTATGTTCTTGTTTGAATGATTTCTGGTTTATTTTATGAAATTACCATCATGAGTAATGAATGTTGTTCATAAGCAATTGGATATCTGGTTGTTTAAATATCTTTAATTATTCATGTGTTTTTGGGAAAAAATATCAGCTATCTGTAATTTCTCTTTATAATGCATGCACAATATACATTACTCATTAATAAGTTACAATTTGGCTCCCTAGGGATAGGTAGATAGTTAGATTTACTTTCTTACTGTGTGTGTGATTTAGATGCTTGAGAGTTTTAAGACGAGAGGTAAGAACCTGTGCATCACATTGTGAATACTCCTTGCATTCTTTATCAAGTCTACATGTTAAATAGGAACTTGCATATCATACTTTAAGTCAAAAATACAAAAATATATACGGTGGATCGGGCCGCAACCGGTAAAACCTTTTATTTTTGTTACTTGACCTATGGTAGCCGGACCGCAAACCGGATAGATTCCCCACACCAAACAGTCACAGGCTAGTTGGGAACGTTGACTGGGGAGAATCCCTTGCTGTTGCTGCCTGTGAATTTCCAGCCCTCAACAGGTCCGTACTCTATTGAATGTTTTATTCACCATTAAGAAAGTGACAAGTAGCAGGGATTCCCATAAAAACATAAGATATGACATGATTTACACCCTAGAGTGCATGGATCCTACCATATTCAATTGGTGTGAGGGACTTTTAGTAATTTTAAAGGATCAACTAACAAAATGACGAAGGAGAGATTTTAAAAAATTTGCTTATGCTGCTATTGTAGTATCCTTATTCCTTGAATGCGCCCCCTTGCTTTGTCCACAGGTACCTCTCAATGATATTGAGGCACGAGACCCTCACATGCTGAGGTGGGACGAGGCTATAGATCGACATGGTGGAGGTGGACCTACCATTACTTATAAATATGTGTTTTTCAGATGGTTACGTGGCTAACTCCTCATGGTTGAGGATTATTCCAATTCGGGTTAATTTTAGAGGTAATCTAGATCTACCATGTCCTGATGTTGATCAGTGGGGTGAAATAGGTAAGAAGAATTTTCTCTTTTATTTTTATTTTCTACAATATTTCATTTTTTGTTGATGTACTAAGATTTATGTTTTATTTCACAGCCATTGGAACATCGATACCAGCTGGGTATTCTTCTATTGAAAGGTGTGGAGAAGTGAGGGAGGTAGCAGTTCAAAACTTAGAGGTAGAGGAAGATCTCCAAGAAATCAAGGAGAACCTTCAATGATTGATCGTGGATTTTGCTGAACATATCCATAGATGACATGCCCTTACGTTACCAACACCATACAACTGGATTTTTGGTTGTTTTGGTCGACTACTTTGTTAAAAGGATCGAGCCATTATGTGCTATCTTGAGAACCGGTAGTCGTAGTAATGTATTCCTATAGTATTGTACTGAAATCCATGCTCATGTATTTTTAACTTCAAAAGATATTCAGATGTATATTATCATTGTATGTTGTTGTACCCCCATTGGAGATGTGTTGACCCCCTTGCGGTATGTCTTAATTGTTTGTAGACCTTGAGGTACAACCTCCATTGTAAGTTGGGGCAATAGTCCCTAGTGTAACATCATGTAATGTGTATTTGGAGTCTTTATGGGATAGGTCGACCCTGTTAGGGAATACATGTGAGCCCTAGTATGATGTTTGGTTAGTGATTTGAAAGGGTATAAATAGGGAGGCCCTCTCCATCATTTATACACACCTCACACTCTCAAGTTCACATGAGAGAGAGAGAGAGAAGGAGAGATACTTAACTACTACATACCTCTCATTAATGCTTTTGATAATCTTACTATTATGAGGAATTTTGCGGGGTTTTCTCCTTTATTGTTTCCCCGGTGAAAATATTTGTTTCTCGTGTATATTTTATATCTTATGCATCTTGTTGTACTTGTTATTCTTTAAGATAAATATCCTAGATAATCAAATCATATCTAAAGAAAAAATAACATGGTATCACAACTTCTTTGAAAAAAGACAATGTACAACAACAAAACTAGTATTCCTAGTTCAAGGTGTTCTCTCCACAGATCATCAATAAAATATGGATAGGCTAACTTGCCTCAGTAGGGTGCATCTTTTGGTGGAAGCATTTTCAAGATTGAAAAAGTTTCATTTTTGACCTTGTCACTATTTCTAGGAGGAACTAGGGCATCAAGTTTCAGAGGATTCCCACTTATGTTTTCCGAAAGTTACCTTGCTAAGAAACTCACCTCAAGGATTCACATCTTTCTGCCTAGACATAATTCCCAAACTCCAAGTTTAGAAAATTAGTGTTTCTCTAATAAACCCTAGGTCAGCCAGCTCTGGAACAAGGTCCAACACCTCAAATCAGTAAGATCTAAATATTTGATATTTCCAATATTTGAGTTTCTCATTTGAAAATATGACTCACCATACTCATCTTGAGGACAAGCTTAGAGGGGATGATAACTTCCGAGCATGAAAGTAAAAAATCTCTCTGATCCTTGAATAAAATGACTTGGATCAGTTTATCACTAAATAGGTTCCAGAACCAGAGGGAGATGAGGCCAAGGATGCTCATTAGAGAAGAATTGCTAAGGCTAAGACAATCATTGCAGACTCTATTAAGGATCACCTCATCCCCCATGTGTCTACATTCAAGACACTAAAGGAAGTATATGATTTTTTGACAAAGATGTTCGAAGGAAAGAACATCAACTGAAATATGACTTTGAGGAACCAGTTGAATAATGTGAAGATACATAACTCTGAGACTATACAGTCTTACTTCACAAGGGTTTCTCAAATCAAAGAAAAAATTGAAGCGGTTGAAGAGAATGTCGAAGAAGGAGAAATTGTAACTACTACCTTGAATGGTCTCCTTAGATCATGGGACTCATTCATTCAAGGAATTTTTGCAAGAAGGAGGGTGATCTCTTTCAGCAGTCCCTGTGAAGAATGTGCACAAGAAGAAGCTTGACTCATGACAAGAGAAGAGATGATGGGAGAAACTGAAGATCAAGCTTTCACAGTTCAAACCAGGAATAACTTCAAGAAGAAGGAGAAGAAGCAAACCTTTCATCACAACAAGAATAAGGACACGAAATCAAAGAATACCAAGAGAGATACTTCAAATGTTCGATGCTATACTTGTGATGAAGAGGGACATTTTGGAAGAGATTGTCCCATCAGGAAAAAGAGACACCATGCTCATATTGCCGAAGATGTTGAAACAACAAACAAATATTTAGACGAGAGAGGATGATTTGGTTGAAGAGTATGTGCTAACCACAACACTTATGAGAACTCTCTCACATGAAGAGGACTAATTGGAATATTTCATATGTCTGAACATGAGTCACCTCACTAGGTGAAACTTGGGGATGCTTACCAATACCCCATAAAAGGGAGTGTAGAATCTTCATACAAGCTTGAATCCATGAGATATTTAAATATGCAGGATGTGCTATATGTTCTAGGATTGAAGAATAATCTTCTCTCCATATATGAATTAGGGTTTCTTTTATCGATGGAAAAGTCCTGATGTGGCCCAGAGGAAAGAAAATAGAGGATGCAAAATTGATTGGAGAGGAAGATGGAGGCTTTTACAAGCTAAAGGGACAACCTGAACAAATACTGGTTCATGAGTCAATTGAACCAAGCAAAATGTGGCATAAATTTTGTGTACATGTGCACTGCAGGGCACTACCAATGGCAAGCAAAGCAGTCTTAGGATTCCTTGAGATCTAGGAAAAGCATGAAGGAATTTTCAAAGGATGTGCACAAGGAAAGAATGTGAAGAAGACATTTCCCAGCAGTGAGAGCAAGGATAAAGGAATACTGGAGATAATACACTTGGATGTATGTGGGCCCATATCTTCTATATCACTAAGCGGGTATGTGTACTATGTTTCCTTTATATATGATTTTTCACGTAAGACTTTAATATGTTTATTGAAAGGGAAAAGTGAAGTTTTTAGTAAGTTCAAGGAATATAAATCCTTGGTCGAGAACCAGACTGATAGGAAGATCAAGATTCTATGGTCAAATAACGATGAATAATTCACATCATATGAATTCTAGGAACTCTGGAGAGATTATGATATTAAGAGGGAGTTGAGCACTCCATATAATCCTCAAAAGAATGGGGTTGCAGAACAAAAGAACCAAACCATCATGAAAGCAGCAAGAACTATGCTACATGAACAAGATCTTCCTATTTACCTTTGGGCGGAGGAAACAAGAACAACTGTGTATGTAGAGAACCGTACTCCTCATCGAGTACTTGAAAACAAGACTCCTGAAGAGGATTTCTCAGGAGAGAAAACAAAAGTAAACCATATGAGAATATTTGGTTTCCTGATGTACATACATATCCTAAAGGAGAAAAGGACCTAGCTCGATCCTTCTGGGAGGAACGATATATTCGTAGGATATAGTGATACATCAAAGGCCTACTGAATATACTTCCCAGGATTCAAGAAGATCGACATTAGTAGAGATGTAATCTTTGATGAAGACTCAACATACTTCAGATCCAGGAGGCCTCATATCCAGCAAGTTGAGGAACCTGAATAGACGAGAGTTCAAGATATGGAAATTGGAGAAGCAATTCCAGAAGAACTTGAAGATCATGACATGACAGAACTACAAGAGCCGGTAGATACAATCCTTGAGAAGGAATCCCACAAGAGGAAATAATCATGGTAATAGGAGCTCATACGAGAAGCTGAACGATCTGGTACTCCAGAAGGAATACATAGAGAGAGAAAGAGGGACAATCCCTACATTAGCTATGTGGAACTGCTGTGTGAAATCATTGATAGAGAACCTTCCACCTATGAAGAGGCTACAAAAAGAAAGAATGGAAGGATGCTATGATTGAGGAATATCAGTCGATCATGAAGAATGATGTCTAGGAGATTGTTTCGAAACTAGAGAAGAAGTCTGTCATAACTTCAAAGTGGATCTACAAGATCAAGCATGATGCAAATGGAAACATAGAGAAATACAAGGCAAGGTTCGTAGCATGAGTATTCTCAAAGAAATAAGGAATAGACTACAAAGAGACATTTTCACCCGTGGTGAGGTACACTTCCATTAGGACCATACTTTCTTTGGCAGCAGTTATGAAATGGAAAATACGCCATATGGATGTCAAGAAAACTTTCTTGAATGTTTTAGTTGAGGAGGAATTGTACGTGGAACAACCACTGGGATTCAAGACACATTAAAGGAAGAACCATGTGTGCAAATTGAAGAAGTCCTTGTATGGATTGAAACAAGCACTGAGGACATGGTACGAGAAGATGGATTTATCAAGAGTAAAGAATATTTCCATATCTACTTAAAGGTGGAAGATGAAAGACCTGTGATACTCCTGCTATACGTCGATGACTTGTTTCTAACAAGAGAATAGGGATTCATTACAAATCGAAGAGGATACTTGCTACAGAGTTCGAGATGAAAGACCTAGGTATGATGCACTACTTCTTAGGCATAGAGGTGCATCAAAGTGTATATGGAATATTGCTTGGGTCAGGGAAGTAGCAGTGGAGATTCTGAAGAGATTTAGAATATTGGACTGCAAGGCAATAACCACAACTATGGCATCTAACTTGAAGCTTCTGAGTGATGCTTCATCTGATTCAGTTGATGTCACGATGTATCGTCAGATGATTGGCTCATTGATGTACCTGATGAATACAAGACTAGACATATGATTTGTGGTAAACACCCTGATCCAGTTCCTAATGGATCCGAGACATGCTCACCTGATAACTGCAAAGCATGTTCTAAGGTAAATAAAAGCTACATTGGATTATGAGCTCAAATATGATGCAATATAGAAGATTAACCTACATAGTTATGTTGATTTGGATTGGGCAGGTACCACCACTGATAGGAAGAGCACCTCAATTTTATGCTTCAGTTTAGGATCTAGCATGATCTCATGCTTTAACAATAAGAAATCATGTGTGGCACTGCATACAGTCAAGGCAAAGTATGTTTATACTTGCTTCTCTAGTTGTGAGGCAATGTGGATGCGAAAGCTATTGTATGACTTATTTGATCTCTAGTTGGATGTGAATTGTATATTCTGTGTCAATCATAGTTGCATGAAGCTATCAAAAAACCCATTGTTCCATGACAAGTTGAAGCATATCGAGCTCAAGTTCCACTATATCAGGGATATGGTGCAGAGAGGAGAAGTGAAGCTCCAGTATGTGGTAATAGAGGAGTAGACAGCCGATGTGTTGACCAAGCCTCTAGTGAGAGTAAATTTCAATTACTTCAGAGAAATACTTGGTGTGATCCAGATCAAGATCCCTCTAAAGAGGGAGTGATGTATTCTAGCATAGCTACAGAGACAGGTTGTTTGAGTGTAACATCCTGGCGAAGTTCGTAGGTTGCTCAGATGTAATCAAACCTATAGGTTATACTTGTATAAGTCTTGGTGAAGCTTGTAGGTTATCCTTAGATGTAATTAGTCCTAATGTGTTCTATACTAAAAATATTTGATGCATAATATCTCACATGGGAAATGTGCCAGGTTGTTCGAGCAGGAAAAATCATGGTGAAGCAGGATGCTCATACGTAATCGGTCCTGTAGGTTGTTCTCGGATGTAATCAGTCATAGCGAAGCTCTCAAGTTATCCTTGGATGTAATCCGTCATGTGACAGGTTATTCAAGTGTAAAATGAGACCTATTGTGGTACACATGTTACTCGAATGTAATAAGTCCTCTGGGTTTTTCGAGTGTAAAATGAGACCTGGCGTGGTACAGAGGTTACTTGGATGTAATACGCCCTGAAGTTTATCTGAATATAAAATATCATGTACATAGGTTTTTCATATGTAATAATTCCTTGAGGTTGTCCAAAGAATGTGAAAGGTCCCTATGTAGCAGGTTGTTTGGTCCTAATTCGTTCTTACATATATATCTATATATGTGTGTCCCATGTTGATATGATAAGGTCATGAAGCACGAGAGGTTCACCTAGGAGGTTCTATTGATAGAATGCAGGTGGACCGTGTAGAGACATAAGGCACTGAGTGTGCTCCTAGGTGATTCTCGCATAGTAGAAGATGTAGGTTGTATTAATGATGTGAAAAATATCCTGACTTACTACTATGGTGAAAGAACGCATGTGGTTTGCATCTAAAGCTTTGTTCTTTGTTTTTTGTTTTGTGCGGGACAAAATAGATGATTTGGATATGATGAGATGAAGGTAGGAGATGCAGTTTATTTATGTGGCAATGTAAAGAAGGTTATGAACCGTTCCTACGAGATGTCTTGATCAAGATGTTATTAAGACCTCGATGAGGACTAGGACTACACCCAGTCGAGAGAGGGCTGGCTCTGTATAAAATTTCGATGACAGATAGTACCGATTGATGATCAATAATAAGAAGATGTTGGAAGCATCTATGATGATGAATCTATGACTCTGTGATGATGACTCTGCGATGCAGACTTAGCCATATGTGTTGATGATTGTGAAGAGAGAGAATACCTTCCTAGTTAAGAATGATTGTTGACGTATTTGTAACTTCAAAAGATATTCTGATGTATATTATCATTGTATGTTGTTGTACCCCCATTGGTGATGTGTTTACCCCCTTGCATGATGTCTTAATTGTGTCTAGACCTTGAGGTACAAACTCCATTATAAATTGGGGCAATAGTCCCCAAAGTAACATAATTTAATGTGTATTTGGAGTCTCTTTAGGAGAATTGGGCCCTGTTAGGAAAGACATGTGGGCCCCTATATTATGTTTGGTCAGTGAGTTGAAAGGGTATACATAGGGAGGCTCTCTCTCTCATTTATACACACCTCACACTCTCAAGTTCACATGAGAGAGAGAGAGAGAGGAGGAGAGATAGATAGTTGTCGAATACTTCTTATCACTGTTTTTTATCATCTTACTATTCCAAGGAAGTTTGCGAGGTTTTCTCCTTTATGGTTTCCCCCGTGAAATATTTGTGTCTCATGTATCTTTTATGTATTATGCATATTGTTGTACTTGTTATTCTTTCAGATAAAGATCATATATAATCTAATTAGATCTAAAGAAAAACTAACAAGCCACAAGCTTTAGATTTTTTCCTTAGTACTCTTTTTGTAAAACATTTTCTATGCTCATTATAAAAGTGACTTTTTACAAACTGATGATGTGTTTATGCTGAGGTTTTGTTGATACATGGATTCGTTTTATAGGATGCTTATTTGTATTTATTGTTCACACATGTCATTTTTCTTAAATGAATATCTAAGAATGAACTATGTACCAATTTAAAACATAATTGGCTAATGAATTAACAACTACATTCAGTTTCCTTGGAATATGTTGGTATCGAATAAACTCAAATGACATTTCAAGAAATTGAAACCTTCAGAAAAAAATGAAGCAGTAAGGGATTTCGAATAATGTAGATGCAGTTTAACTAAGAAACCACAAGTTCCAAGTCTAAATAAACCACAACTTGACTCACACCATTAAGCAAAGCATTAGTCAATAATCCAATCACTGCATGATATTTAGTGATATTCTTAGTCACAGGACCTAAACAGATTTCTCCTGAGCTTACTAAATCACCGACAGGGGAATACCGTACCCATGCTGCTGACGCAATATTCAAGATATGTTGACTGGAACCATCCATGAATCCGAAATATAAGTCCATCTATACATTCAAGTATGACATTATATAAGCAATCATAATTACGATTAGGTCCTAAACACAAAAGAACAAAAAGTTCAAACCACTGCATAACACACTCGATTAACAAATTGTACAAGGTACACATGCAAAATTATCTAAGCATAATACCTTTTAAGGTAAATCCCATTTCAGGGCTTATCCAAAGGTATCACATCATAATCAATCAATTCATAGGTTCTTTTTTCCAAAACATGACTAACAATGTAAGGGTCGTTCCACATATACTTGAGTTTTCCACGTCCTAACTTATAATGTTTTTCGTCGCAAGTTAGAACCAAATATCCTTTATTAAATGCATGGGGTTGAACGGATCTATCATATTGAGCCTTGAATCATCTTTTATGTACCTCATTGGTGAGGGCTGCATCACGATGAGTTTCGTCAAGCTTGATCAAATAAATGAAGCGTTATTTCCCTATTGTGGCATTAGGTAGAAGTTCAACGATGAGTTTTAGGGAGGGGATCTCACATTCGATAGGTAATGTTGCTTCTATTCCATACAATCATTGAAATGGTCTGAAACCGGTTGCCACCTTTATTGTGGTTCGATAAGCCCATAATGACAAAAATAACTTTATATACCAACTAGATTTAGCTTGTCCTACCGTTCCCTGAAGCATGGTTTTCAAAACTTTGTTGATTTCCTCAACCTGGCTATTGTATTGAGGGTAGTAGGGTGTTGAGTTATAATGACAAAAACCTAGTTTAGCAACTACCTCCAACATCATCTGGTTCCTAAAATGGGAACCATGATAAGTAACGATGGCTTGAGGAACCCCAAACCTAGCGATAATGTGATTAAACAAAAACATAGCGGAAAATTTTCCATCCTTAGCATATGGCATAGCCTCAGCTCATTTAGTAAAATAATCTAGAACAAAAATACTATAATTATGCTCCTCGAATGAGGTAGGATTACAGTGCATAAAATCGATTCCCCATTTAGCGAAAGGACCAACAACAATGATGGGATGCAACAGAGCTAGATGAGTGCAATTTTTTTATTGAAAACGTTGACAAGGCTGGCATTTTTTGATGGCGTCAATACAATATTTAAAAATGGAGGTCCAAAATTTTATGGGTTGTATCCATCCTAAAAATATGACCACCACATCCTCCAGAGTGGAAGTCATTTAACACAGGTTCAACTTCTTCATGAGTTAAACAACGTCGCCATATAGAATCAATGCCACGCTGATATAAAGTATCATTGATGATAAATAATATTTAGCATGGTGATGGATACAATGACGTTCATCACTAGACAATTTGGGATGAAATCCTTGTGTCTGGAGATACAAAATTATATCTCCATACAAAGGGTCAGATGTACTAGTGAGGAACAAAGATTCATCTGGAAATGAATTAATGGGCTTAAATTCCTTAGTAATATGGGGAAGGTCACACATTAGCTCAGAAAAAACCAAATAATTTTTTGAACTAGATTTAACAAACTCTAAGTCAAATTCCTTCAAGATAACAATCCAATAGGAATACTTTCTCCCTAGTACTTGATGAGTTAAAATGTAGTACATAGGATTGAAGTCTACGAAAACAGTTTTTGTGCAGAGCAAAATGTAATGATGTAATATCTAGACTCTGATGAATGTAGCCAATGATAACTTCTCTAGATATGAATATCATGTTTATGAATCAAGAAGACTATTACTTCAGTAATAAATCACATGCTCTTGCCATTGTTGTCTTCTTGTACTAATACCATTCCAACAGTAGTAACTGATGCAACGATATAAAGGAAATAATCCTTTGTATAACCAGGAGGATGCAATATAGGTGCATGCATAATGGATTGTTTGAGAATATCAAAGGTGCACTGGGAAAGGTCTTCCCAAACAAAAGGTATTCATTTTTTAAGTAATCACATGAAACCGTATGTTTTCTTGGCATAGTTACACAAAAAATGACGCAAGAAGTTTGTCTTCCCCCCGAAACTTTGAAGTTTAGTTATGTTTGTCGGTGGTGGTAGGGCCAATATAACCTCTATTTTTAATGGATCAATTAGGATTCCATATTTAGAGAGAATGAATCAAAGAAGTCATCCAGTTTTAACACAAAAAACACATTTGTGTGGATTCAAATGAATGTTATAGTGGTGACATCCAAGAAAAATTGTTCTTATATGCTTAATATGGTATTTTTGATCTTATGAATGAGCAAGAAAATTGTCAAGATAGGGTTCCACTATATGTTTAATATCATGGAAATCACAGGACATGGCATGTTGAAATGTAAATCAACCAATTTTAAGCCCAAAAAGTAATTTTCGGTAAGAAAAGGTTTCCCATGGGAATATAAAGGTTGTTTTATGTTGACCAAAAGGGAGTATCTTGATTTGATTATAGCTAGAAAATCCATCCATAAATGAAAAGATGACACTCCCATCACAATTATTGATAATTTGATCGATATATGGAGTGTGATAATTATATCTAGTATAAGATCGATTGAGATCTCAGAAACCAATTCTATCAAAGGTATGGGATAAATGAACCCAACTTTAATAATTTTTTTGACCTATGACTTAATCACTACAACATTCCTTGGATGTACTTGATGAATTTTTTTTTGAACTAGCTTGGTGTCATTGTATGTTTTAATTTCATGAAAAACGATCAAAGGATCAATCCCTGAAATTTATTCATAACTCCAACCAAAAACATCACAGAATTCTTTGAATAGAGTTGTATAACTTTCTATTTATGGAGGAGAACAATTTTGGCCCAAATGTACGTGCTCAATGATACCCAGTTTCATTGATATGTCAATTGGAGTAGTCTTTGTAATATTACTCAAATTTCCTTCAAACACAGCAACCTATGTGAGTATAGGAGGTTGAGGATAAACGAAAATATTAGAAAAAACAAAAGATTCAAAATCGGTTTCTACCAATTGGGAATTCACAAGGAAAGAAGATCGACAATGCACATCTTTCCATGGTAAATCATCTAAGGACATAACCTCCATTATATATTCATCAAATGGAAAGGGTTGTAAAATATAGTCCAAATACAGTTGAGGAGAATTTAACCAATATGGTAGGTGGTAATGGTTTGATGCTACTAGAAGGTCATCGTTAGAGTTGAAGTCATCATATATGGATTGAATCGCATGATAGATAACTTCAGATGTACTTAAATATGTGGAATCATCAATCATTTTTCCTTTTGAATAGATTGTTATTTCTCATAGAGATCATATTAATGGAAACAACTTGCGAAGGAGTGAGACCTGTTAACGGAAAGAATCCTATAAGTGAAGAGTCTTTGAGAATTCCTACTCCTATGTTCTGGTACTATGGGACAGAGGAACCTACAAGTGGAACATTATTCATAGAGTATGAATTGATTCCATGAGAGGAAAAAACCAGTTGATTGATGGTAACAATCTTTCCTTGGTACAGAAACTGGATTATATGAAAAACATAAGATGCAACTACGTGCATACCATAAAACCAGTTTCTTCCCAATAAAAGATTATAATATAATGGGGCATTGACAAATAAACATGAATGGATATAGATTCCCCCCAAAATCTATGGACAAGGATAATAGAAATCCATAAGGTTGGAATCCATGATCATTAAGGTAGCAGGGGAGTGATTGATTTTAGGAGAACCAATGGATCTCCAACAAGACAAAGACATGAAAGAAGTAGAGGCACCTTTTTCCAAAACAGTACAATGGATATTTTTCCCACTAAATTTAGTAGTTATTTGAAAGTTGTGTTGGTGAGAAATACTTGACTTAAAATCTTTCAGATTAAAATTAATGACGTTAGAAGTTTATGAATCCATGTCTCCAAGTATCGACAATTGTTTTTTCTGTTGTGTGCGCCGGATAAGTTTGGAGTACTTCAAGAGTGGACATAGCGTAGGGTGCTTGAGATAATATTCAACAATGTTGTAATATTGAGCAGGACGCACGCTAAGATTAAAAATTGACTTTCGAATAGTAATAATTGGTTGACGTAATACAGTGTCAGAAACTAGTTTTTCGATTTGATGACCATTAATAGGAGGTGGAGCGTAAGGGGAAGGTTTATATGTAGGAATTCCTTCACTCTTTTTTTATGGTGATAGGTCATATATCTGTGATTGAGTTGTCACCTGAACCATTTCACTAGACATTATTTTAAATTCTTCAATAAAAAAATAAGGTCCATGCAAGGGTTCATGATCAATGAATTATCATTTTGTAGGGAAAGGATCAGTTAACAATGTCAGAGTAGATGAGGACATTCTTTCATAAAATGATCAGTTCCACATATAAGGCAAGGGAACTTAGCCTTTCTCTTGGGTTTTTATTCAATGTTCGTAGTTTGTGTTTTGGTGTATTCCTACTAATTCATGGGCTTTTTGGATTTTCCTTTTCCCTTTTTCTTAGTTCCCTATGATTCTAAATATTGTACTAAATTGAATTCAATGGAAACAACAAGAGTGGAAGCAGTATTTGGATTTGAAATAGTCTGGTTATATTGTGAAGTCAAAGGACTTTGCTTTTTTGTTGACTTAATCATAGACTATGTTTGTGCATAACCTACAATGCCATCGGTGGGGGTTTGTATGGAAGGTCTCGAGGGATATGTGGTGGGATGAGGAGGATTTGGAATTAAATCATACAAAGTTCCAGACCAAGAATAAACCAAGTGTAGGTACGATGCATGAATAATTTATTGTTCTTCCATTACAACACCTCCCACATCGACATCTCTAGAAATGGGTGGAAGGAGAGATTTGGTAAAATAATTGTTATAGCTGATTTCACCATTCCAGGTGAATCACACTTTGTATGGCCTTCCCATGTCCCTCTGCGGACTCCTTGGACCCCTTGGACCATTTTTTGTCCTTTGATGTTTCCTTGACCATCCCTACAAACATGTGAAAAATGATACACGTGAATTTTAAACCTATAATTGCGTATATACGTGGGTTTGACTCCTAAAACCACGTACATCAGGATGTGTGCATAATCCAAATCCTTTTGGAGTTTTCCTTGACATGGATCCAACTCACTTGACTCCTAGCCTTCCCTACACCTTGAGATCGCTCGGATTCTACCTTTCATTACCCCTTTGAAAAGCTATATAAGGAACTCTCTGGTACATTGAAGGCATATGAGAGAATTGAGAGCAAAGAAACTATAGTCCATTGTTTCCGGAACTTATGCTTGAGTTTGCATCCCTTTGTCCCTTGGAGCACTTTTGTGTTCTTCCCAAGCTTGCCTTGCCTTTTTCTTGTGAGCTTGCTATCGAGAGATGGAGGATAGAGGTGGTGGAGGCCTAGGTGGGGGATTCAGTTTCTCTGATTCGCAGATGTGCCGACAGAGGTTGTATCCATTGTAATCTCTAATTTTATATTAATAGATATATCTTTTCCTATCCAATAATGTATGTTTGAATGAATATTTTATCCATGGATGTTTTCAAATGCTTATACATTGTTGATTATATATGCTAGAATAGATCTAACACCCGTATATATAGTATACTTGTATTGTTTACTTGTTGTTGAGGAAGTAATCTATCAATTCAAGCTAAAGTTGGAAAGCTCAACGGGGATCTACTTCAACCGTCCGGAATAAGGTACAAGGTCTAATCCTTTAGTGTTAGATATTTAATTTCTATTCCATATTGCAAAGGATTGATTTCTGGAGTCAAGCTGTCTGTTGTGGTACCCCAAGCCATAGGAATTTCTCTCCGTAACAGAATTGGCGACTCTGCTGGGGAGTTCCTAGTAGTTGTCCTTTGGGGGTTTTCTATTGGCATTCAATGACTTTGAATTGCTCCTTATCTCTTGTTTCTGTGTCGGGTTTGGGGGCATGTTTTCCTGGTAGTGTCTGATTGGTGTGAAGTTTGTCTCAGCTTGTCTGTTTACCTTTTTTTTATGCACCTTTCTTCCTGTACGAGAGTTTTGAACTCATGACAGTCACGTATACACATGGTTTTCTCTACCATTGATGTGTATACACATGGGTTTACTGCGAGCAGTCGCGTATGCCCTTATTTTTTCCTTTTAGAGGAAGTTAAATGGTTGCTGGGTGAGTTGTGATGATTGCTGAGTCTCCTTTGATACTGCCAGAGTCTGTATACACCTCTATTCCTGACTAGAGACATTTTTTTAGGGTAAATTTCTTTTTTAAGAATGTTCTTGTCATTGCGTTTTTGATTTTTTGTTTTGGATTAGTGCATTAGACTTCTTTTACCTTAGAGCTTTGCTTGAGTGCTGCTTGAGTGTGCTTGCAGAGTCTGGGGGTTGTAGAATCATTCTTTTGCTTTTTATATCTCATTTTATTTCAAAAAATCCAAAAATATTTGCTTATCATCATGCATTGCATTTTGCATTTTGCATAGTACTTGCGATAGATTTGCTTTGGAGTATTAGTTAGGATTTCATATAGGAAAGCCTGCATTTATCATTTGAAGAAAATTGTGCATTTCACGTAGTAGCATACCCTGTTTTCATGGACAAAATGCATTTGCATTGATTGTTAGGTGTGCATTTTACTTCAAGTTGTGTCATAACACCATTATTTGCATGACCATATCCCTCTTTTGAGTAATAAAGCCAATTAAAATCAACGCTTAATTAAAATGAACTACACTATTTTATTTGATAGGGTTCACCAACAAGATTAGGTTTTAGGGTCTTGGAATAGTTCATTGTGAGTAAATTCTCCAAGACCACTAAACAACAACATGTATGTGTTTGTCCAGGTGAGTTTGTGAAATCCTTGGTATAACCATTTTTTCTCAGGATCCTCCTCTCAAAAGAGAGTTAAGCATGAGGCAGTGTGAGCGGTTATTGATTGGGATGACCCCTAGTCATAACTCTGTAGCACCAGAGATATTTCCAGAATTGTATTCATATTTAGGGACTCTTTTGAGAGTTTTGGGCTTTGCTACCCTGCCATACGGTCAATCCTGCCTGCGACTGTCCGCCTGAGCATTGATTATATTGAGGTGACCTTAGTGGCCTTACCTAGGATATCGAGGGGGTACTTTGCAGGTGTTATTATACAGGTGTCCTGGCCGGGTTGGGGTTGGACAGTACAGTCGCTTTACGTGTTGAAGATGAGGGCCACAATAATTGGTTACGTACCTTCGCTTGTTGTGTATGGGATTCTCAAGCGTCTCCTAGGCGAGACATACCTGCTTCATTCGGGAGATCATTTATCCTACCCTTGATTGCTTACATTTGGCTTTAGATTTTATTGGTGATTGCTCTGTGCATGATAGCTTGCCTATGGTTTGCATAGATAGAGAGTCTTTTATATATATATTTTTTGAGTCATTGTGGATTCAGGTGTGGCTCCTCGCCATTCTCGTCATTTAGCAGGACTTCTGCCTTCTACATCTCCTCCTCCTTTGGGAGAGAGAAATAGATAGTCCAGGCGGACTACTTCGCATATTGATTCACACACCATGGGAGACCATATAGAAGGTATTCTTGAACCACCTTCTCCCATTGATGTGGAAGATGGGGAGTTTACTCCTAACTATGATCCTTCACCCAACTTGACTGAGTTAGGTCCTGTGATTTCCGAGATAGGAACCTTTCATGATAGACCTACTTACTCTAGGGTTGATTCCCCATTGACGCATCGCCGGTATGGAATGTTGGAGGATGACGAGACTCATTTTGAACCCGTGAGCACGAGTTATGGTAGTTATGGTATGTCTGGTTTTCCCACACATGATTTGGCATTTCATGTCGAATCTGAGTTTGAGCCTAACACTATGCCTGGGGGCACTCTCATTCCTTACCATGTGGAGAGGTTTGGGAGCGCTAGTCACATTGCACCTTCCATCCCAGTGGTGGAAGTTACATCACATATTCCTCCTAGGTCTAGGGTTAGTGATCCTATTAGGATACTAAATCTGAGATGAGTGACTATAGGGAATAGTACATACTTAATTACACAGATCCCTTCATCCTCTGTCCCTAGTTCTTCGAATGTCCACCCTCCACCTCATTCAAGTGGTCCTTCAGGTCAGAACGTTGCTACGAGTTATGTCCGTACAACGGTTACTAGACCGATTGTGTCTCAGCTTCATGCACTGCCCGTTGTTTCAAAAGGTCATATTCATACTTCTAGAGGTTACATTCCTACTTCCGGAATGTATATTCCTACTTTCGGAGCGTATGTTCCTACTTATAAAGTGTCTCATGGGACATCTCATGCGATGACTTATGGGCCCTATTATGGGACATAGTATGGACAGGGTTCTTCACCTTATGGGGGTGGGTATCAACAACCTGCTTACTCTCCAAATTACGGCTTTGTAGCTCCAAATAGTCAAGGTACACCACACTATGGTGCTTTCATGCCACCCTATACAGGTCAAATGGGAAGAGGGCACTATGGCCAAGGCCATGGTGGTAATCAGACCTATATGAATCAGAACTATCAGGGAACGGTCCATTTACCTCGTCATCCTAGGCTCCCTTTCCTCGCAACATTGAATCTTCTTGACTTTTCGAGATTAGCGAACGATCCTATAGCTCATGACTTGGCTTGGTCGACTGTCCCTACTAAGCTTCCCTCAGACATACCCAAGTTCGAGGGAAAACCGAGAGAGGATCCGAGGGAACATGTTACTACCTTTCACCTATGGTGCTCTTCAAATTCCTTACACCAAGACTCCATTTGTTTAAGGCTATTTCAATGCACCCTTACAAGGCCTGCCACGAAATGGTATATAGAGCTACCTAGGGGGGCATTCGCTTTGTTTGATGACCTAGCGATGACTTTTCTTAACCACTTCCAGCTACCAGTGTGTTATGATGTTGGTACTGAACTCTTGTCAACATTTCGGCAGGATAAGGCCACACATATCTCAGATCATATTCAAGAGTGGCGTAGACGAAAGAGGTTAATTAAAGCCTTTATACCATCGAAATTCCTCATCGAATGGTTCCTTAAGTTGTTATTGCCATATATAGCAAAGGATGATTCTACACCTGAAGTGCAGAATGAGGAACAAGTGATTTTTAGGGTGCAGGAACTGGACTTGATTTATGCTCATTCTGGTTTGTTATATGAGATTATTCCCAATGCTCCGCGTTCTAGTTTCGACCCCAAAGTTAAACCTGGACCACATGTCGATGGCATTGTTGGTTGTGCAAGTGCTAAACTTGTGGATTTGGTTGCAAAACAAGTTATTCAATTGTCAATCAACCAACCTACTTCGGGACAAGCCACGGCGTTGTCTCAACCCACCCAAACGGCGAGTGTGCTTTCAGTACAATCGTCGGACCAGAAGGGTAACCAGCAGCCCGGACGGAATAAAAAGAAGGGTAAGAATAATTGTAAGGGTGGTAATAAGAATGAGAATGCTAATAATAATGACAAGAATGCCCATAATGCTGGGGGGAACAAGCAAGCTAAACGTAAGGTTAAATTCCCTTGCAAGTTGTGTAAGGATGATCACCTCACTTACTTGTGCCCTCATATCGATGAAGCCTCAAGATTCTTGGCACAGGGCCTAGATATGTTAACTAACCCTTCACTTCACAATCAAAATATGAACTCGAGGACCCTTTATCATTCTGGTGGTGATCAAGATCCGCCGGAGGGTAGTGGTCGTGGTTGCATTAACATGGTACATGCTATGAAAGTTGTGACCCGTGCAAAGGACTATGGTTCGTCACAACCTAACCCAGGGAAGGAACTTGATCCACCAGGGTCTCCTTTGCATATTGAGAAACCTATGGATAAACTTGAAGATTCACCTCACATTCCTAAGGGATTCCTTAAGCATTCGGGGCACAATCCTAATGCCCGAGTCACCCAGAATTATCCAGTTATTGAGGATTTGGGCCACACTCCTTGTGCGATGTCTGCATTGGAAGTGCTTCAGAGTTGTCCTTTGCAAAGGAAGGCTTTGCTTTCTACCCTTGGTGTGAATGATGATGATTCTTCCTCCGTGATTAAATTTGAAACCGCAGGACTTCAACCTCGCTTGCCTTACTATGTGTCTCTTTTGATTCATGTAGAATGTCCTAACATGACCTTCAAGCGCACTGTGATTGATGAAGGCGCTGCCACTTCTGTGATGTCTTTATCATGTTGGAAGGGTTTAGGTTCCCCAGAGCTGTCTAAATCAGTGACCATGTTAACTGCATTTGATGGGATATCGTTTAGGCCACACAACATCCTTCCTTCCCTTAAGGTCCATTTGGGAGGGAAGACCACTGCGATAGAGGTCGAGGTGGTTGATGTGCCCCTTGACTACAATCTCTTGCTGGGTAGGAATTGGATGTACAGTATGCAAGCCATTGCTTCTTCCCTATTTCGTGTTGTATGCTTTCCATTTAATGGGAAGATAGTCATGATTGATCAAACATCATTCAAGAATCCATCTGTTACCGCATCTTCGGGAGCTTCGATCTCGATCATAAGGTCTAGTTCCAGTGAGGATTCGACATCTATGAGATCGGTGTATTTTCGTACGAGTCATATAGAATATCCTTGGATTCTGCCTACACCGCGTGCTCCGAGTGATCCCATCGTGATGAATGTGTCGTTGCCTGCAACTATGATAGCTTATCAAGTTAATCTTGGGTGTGTTGCAGATCCCAGTCCTTCCTCTTCGCGGACGGAGGAGGAGGAACCTTATGTGCTGTCGACATGGGTAGTATAGTCTTCTCATGTGCATGAATTCCTTGATACTATTTTCCCTTCAGATGAAGTGATTATTGAGGCCATGTCAGGAGTTGAGCCACCATGGGAGGAACTCCATCATAGATCTTACTTTCTTCCCGAGCTTGACTGCTTGGAGCATGAGGAATTTAGGGCGGTTCTTAGTGAGAGAGTTGGTAGTCCTATGGTTCCATTAAGCTCTCCTGGTTCAATGGCTAATGGAAACATGTAAAACATATCTTCAACGATTCCTATCAATATCTCTTGCGATCCTTGCAGGATAGAGAATGTCTATATTGGGGCAGAATGTTCCCATGCTGAGATTCAAGAATACACTGAGCTATTTAAATAATTCCATGATATCTTTTCCTGGTATTATGATGAAATTCCAGGTATCGACCCTCGTATTGTCGAACACGAGATTAAGACTTATCCCAATGCTAAGCCTATTTGACAACGCTTGCGTGCGATGAATCCTAGGAAAGCACCCACGATTAAGGCAGAGATAGAGAAACTGTTGAAATCCGGTTTTATCTATTCCGTTCCCTTGATGGAGTGGGTTTCAAACCCCGTTCCGATGGATAAGATGTAGGGAGCGATCCACATATGTACTGATTTCTGTGATTTGAATCGTGCATGTCCTAAGGACAATTTCCCCACACCATTTATTGATCAGATTTTGGATGAGTGTGCAGGTAGCGAGGTTTTTTCCTTTATGGATGGTTTTTCCAGATATAATCAAATACAAATTAAACCTGAGGACCAACATAAGACTGCATTTATTTGTCCTTGGGGAATGTTTGCATATCGAAAAATGCCTTTTGGCCTTAAGAACGCCAGAGCTACTTTTCAGCGGGCAATGACCTTGATCTTCCACGATCTCAAGTCAATTATCAAAGTATTTTTGGATGACCTTGCTGCTCATTCTCATATGAGAATGCGTCACTCCTATCACTTGAGATTGGTATTCGAAAGATGCCGCCATTATTTGGTTAGGTTAAATCCTCATAAGTGCATCTTTTGTGTGAAGTCAGGTCGCTTGTTAGGATTCATCGTTTCTAAAGAGGGTATAAGAGTAGACCCTTTGAAGGTTGAGGCAATACTTCAGTTGTCTCCCTTGAAAATATTCATCATCTTCAATGTTTGCAAGGCATGGGAAACTTCTTACAGATATTTGTGGTCAATTTTTCCAATTTGACTAGAGGCTTCATGTGTCTTTTGAAGAATGACACCACCTTTTGTTGGGATGAGCGAGCCCAAGAGTCCTTTGATGCGCTCAAGCAAGCCCTAGCATCGGCCCAGGTGATTAGTCCCCCAGACTATAGCCATGATTTTCTACTTTATGTGGTCGCGTCCATGGAGACGATTGGTATGGTTTTGGTTCAAGAGGATGAGGAGCTCCAAGAGCATGTCATATACTATCTGAGCTGGAACCTTATTGATGCAGAGATTCATTACTCTCATTTTGAGAAGCTTGCTTTAGCTACCGTACATGCGATTCAACGGTTGAGACATTATATTCTCCTTCGCCAGACCTTGGTTGTAGCCCATGTAAATCCATTTCAATTCATACTCACTCGAAGGATGATTGCAGGAAAATATAATAAATGGATTTGGCGTCCTGTAAGAATTTGATCTCGAATTTGTTTCAGCAAAATCGAAGAAGTTGTTAATTTTTGCAGAGCTTATATCAGATTTCCCAGGAGAGGCCGAGGAGTTGGTTTGTGAAGATACATTTGTCGATGAGCACATCTTCTTAATCTCAACTTTAGACCCATGGTATGGGGATATCATTATATATTTACAAACATTGAAGGTCCCTACTCACCTCTCACGGGATGAATAGCGACGATTACGTCACGTGTCTAAGAATTACCTCATAGTGGATAACACTCTATACCGTCGTGGGGTAGATTCAATTTTACGATGTTGTTTAACTCATGAAGAGGTTGAGGTAGTGCTCAATGATTGCCATGGAGGGCGTGTGGTGGTCATTTATCTGGGCTTTCTACAGCCCAAAAAATCTTAAGAGTGGGTTATTTTTGGCCGTCGATCTTTAAGGATTGTGTAGATGCGCTCAAGAGGTGCCACCCTTGCCAAGTATTCACACGTCATATGTGCTTGAAACCTACCCCGTTACCTCCCATCATCACCGCCGGTCCCTTCACTAAGTGGGGGTGTGATTTTATGGATTGCAACCCAGCTTTAGCTAGGGGGCATCATCATGTCATAGTGGCTATTTATTACTTCATGAAATGGGCTGAGGCTATGCCTACAGTTAAATCAGACGATGAGACAGCTGTGTACTTTGTATTCAACCAGATTATTACTCGGTTCAAAATTACGAAAGAGCTTGTCACTGACCATGGCTCACAATTTTAGAATCGTATGATGGAAGAGTTGGCATCAAAGTTAGGGTACAAGCAAGAGAATTCCTCCTCTTATTACCCTCAAGTGAATGGATAGGTAGAAGCAATGAATAAATCACTCAAATCCATTATCCAATGAACCATCGCACAGAGAAAGAATAATTGGCACATCATGTTATATCCTTCTTTGTGGGCATATAGAACCGATGTTAAGGCTGCCACGGGTTTTTCTCCATATCAAATTGTACATGGAGTGGAGTCGATATTACTGGTTGAATGCGAGATTCCTTCTTTGAATCTAGCCGTAGAACTCTTACCAGACACTTCACCATTGGAGGAGGGTTTGGTCCACCTTGAGCAACTTGATGAGGAGCGTCGAGATGCCTTGGTGGCTCTAGAAGTAAATAAGCATCGCGTAAAGGTCCAGTACGATAAGTCTATCCATCTAAGGAGGTTTAGTGAGGGAGACTTGGTCCTTTTGTGGGATCAACCGAAAGAACCCTTGGGGGCAGGAAATTTTAACCCCATGTGGCGTGGTCCTTACATCGTCAAACATGTGTTAGAGAAGGGTGCTTATGAGTTAGTGGATTATGAGGGAACGACCTTGGCAGAGCCTAGAAATGGGCTCTATCTCAAGAAGTACTGTGCATGATCCTCAGCCAAGGCTGGTTATTGTATATTATTGTACAGTTTTGCATAGTTAGGTATTTTTCTTATCGTGATCGGGTTTGTGATTAGTTTCCGTTTCTTTTGGCAGATGTCAATGGAATCTTCCACCTACATAGGATTCGTGGATGGTGTGAGCAGTCACACTCAACACTCAGCCTCTGCTGCTTGGGTGATTTATACTCCTATGGGTCAAGTACTGTCTTCAGGAGGCATATGTTTGCGGCCATCTTCAAACAATGTTGCTGAATATAGTGCCATTATTGAGCTTCTACAGGATGCCATTTCACATGGCGTTCTCTCTCTTGAGGTATGTCTTGATTCAGAGTTAGTAGTGTCACAGCTTAATGGTTTGTACCATGTTAGAGATCCGACGTTATTAAGAAGATTCTTACGTGTGAGATTATTAGAATGACAATTTGACAATATAACATACATACATATTCCAAGAATTAATAATCAAGTTGCTGACTCATATGATAACTATGTGTTAGATTGGCATTTGTTTCATACACAATAAATTCATCACAAACACAAATTTTTACACATGTAAATAAATAAACTGATTACCATAAAAAAAATTATATAAACATCCAAAATGTGGTAATACATATTGTCATGATACAAAAATGGGGCTCTCAAGCCACCAAGATATAATACACGGTAGTACAAAATGTATAACTCACAGGTATCTAATCCTGTGGAGGAGGAGGGGGGTTGTGATCATGGAAGGTCACTACGGCTCTAGCTAGCCGTTGGAATAATTGCACCCATGCTCATGGTACACCCACAACATGGCGCTGCATAGCCTCAGGAAAGTCCTCGACTTGCACCATGGGAACCTTGTGTGTCAGCCTCACAAAATTGGTATGAATGCTCTGGAGCATCTGCTCCGCATCCACACCCGTGATATCATCTCCTCTTCCCCTCCATATGTGATGAGGGAAGCCTTGCGGCCGCTGTGGTCCCACATCTACATATAAATGGTAGATGTCACTATGTATTGTCACACAAAAATATGTCTTTTGATTCCATATAATCAGAAAACACAAAAAAATTAAATAACTCAAAAATTTAAAGAGAGGGTTGAGATTCGTTACCTATATTTCCATATGCTGATCCTGGTGGTAGTGGCATGTCCGAGTCCCCTTGGAAATCAATCCCCGCATAGGGGTAGTCATCGATGGCAACTATCTGTCATCACCACCATGGAAAGAACTCAGCTGGATAGGGGTTAGACACCCTACCTCCCCCCAGTTTGTGCATTGCATCTGCCCAACGTCGTTGGGCCGGATCTCGAACCCCATGAAGAGGAAATCCAAGTCTAGGGCTCAATCTTGGAACACACCCGAAGAAAAATGTGCTCAATATACTGCTGAACTCGAAGTTCCGCACTCTGACCGCCTTACACTCACTGAGCTGATGTTTCATGTTGCTCAGTAGTGTAGTGCTCCAGTCATAGACTATGGGTCTCATGTACTCCACTGCATAGAACATCAGAGGTCGCGAGGCTTGGTGGAGTGAATCCAAGCTGGCTATCCTACCCAATGTCAATAGAATGGCCTTTAGGACTAGCACCTGTATAGAGTTGGTTGGGACTGGACTCCCCACCTTCTCTGTGTCTAGATATCAGTACACCGCAATGTAGTCATTGATAGTCAGGCCACCTCCGGGCCCACCATGAGAATGAAGGTTCACTACTTCCCCCCATCAGGAAAGTCCAGTAATAAAGTATATGTCCTCCACCTCTATAGTGAGGGACATCCCATCTATCTGGAAGGACTCAGAGTCTGGATCCCAGTAATCCACTAGCATCTTTAATAGTCTTGGTTTGGCCCTCAAGCCACCAAGACACCAAAACTTATAGAGTCCACATGCACGTAAAGCTTGTTGAGCCATTAGATCGGGGCCCTTACTGCCTCCTCTACCTCACCATGTTCACGCTCTCTCCATTCTATGACCATCCTGCACAAAAAATTGCAAGTTTTCCCATTAGATTACTTAAAAAACCTTATGCGTGGCCTCATATGCGTCTGTTTACCAAACAACCGCATATATACGTGATTGTGGGGGCATTTTCTGCGTATATCGAGCCCTATATGCGGGAAAACCCTTGATTTCCGTGTGGGCCATAGCGCATTTTTTAGTTTGGCCTAGAAACCTCAAATGACGATGGAATTTCATAAAAATTGCATCAAAATGGAAGAGAAGAGCATGGGTAAGTACCTGGAAGAAACGGTAGTGGATTCCGCCGGCTGGATCTCCTAGAATTCGCTGTTGAAAATCTGAGCTCAATTGGGTAAAAATTTCAAATGTTTTCTAATGTTTTGAATTGTTCACTATTTATAGAATTTTTTCAAAATTTTTGAAATTTTTTACCCCCTTTCCTATAGTTTTGACAATTTCTAATCATTTTGGACCGTTTTTGACCTAATTCATGATGTAGGAGACCTTTTTGAGTTCCGTTTCAGCCATTGGATTGACCCATTCATGCCGATCTCAGGTATCATGTCTAAACTGGCATATAGGTTAGTTTTCATCACTGTTTGCATTTTGCATGACCTTATGACCATTTCATCATAGCCTTAGGTACGAACCCACTCTATTATGTCATGGAACCTTCTTGTTGTTTTAGAAGTGGCATGGTATGAGTGGTAGAGCTTGACCTTACATGCGTACCCTAGGTATCACCTTATCTGCATTTTGGTGCCCATGCTGACGTTTTGTCCTTTAGGGTGTGGGAGTCCGTTGTATAGTACTGCCATGACATTTCGCAAGAGCCTCATACTCCTCTTGATATTTTGCTGGCCTATTTCCCTCGGGATTCCCTTATGTCAAGTTGTAATTGCATTATCATGAGCTTTTCCTACCTTATTGAGCTTTATGTCGGCTTCCCTGACATTGTGCTTCAGCCATATAGCCCGAGCTTGTCTCATGTCTAGCTATGCAGAGCCATTTTATATATCCTTTGCAGCTTGATTCCCTTTTTACCGGGAGGGGATTTTTCCCCCAAGTGTCGATATCCTACACATGTGTGCTTGCATTGAGAATAGGTATGTTCCACTGCTTGGAACTAGTTTGTTTTCCCCTATGACACTTCTCTCCTCCTAGTCTGTAACTATAAAGCAGTTTTATTCTTTTTCAAGCTTTTTAAATATTTGAAAAAGTCCAAAAAAATAAAAAAACCAAAAATCCGGACAAGGAAAGATGTTATCTTTGGCAGCTGTCGAGTCGTGTCGCCTTCAAACAGAGCATTGCATATCACATCCATTGGTTGGGTTTATAGTTTGACTTTAGGAGTTGTACTTGTTTATCTAAGTTCATGTCCACCGACTGGTTAAGCTTCCAGTCCCCATGGAGCCTCTTTCGATGCCTCCTGTGTCACAGAGATGTCCCAGTTTGTATATCAAGTCTATGTTTCCTTTATTCAGTCACCATTCACCATTATGATCTTGTTCGAAGGAATTTTAAACCTGAGTTGGCCATTCCTCAGTTATCTTGACTTTGCATGTCGGCCATTCTCGGTACAGTTACTAGTTTGTGCACCTTATGATCAAGTCCTTCCACATTATATAGCTTTGTTGAGTACCTCATGTTGGATGATGGGGGATGCCTTAATGCCCTCCTTCCAGTGGATTTCATCCCATTGACTTTAGATCATTTATTCTGGGATTGGAATCTAGAGTCATTTTGAGTGCCTTGAGACTTGCAGTCATCAGTGGTAGGTCCTCTCACCATCGACAGTCTTTGGGAATACATCAATGTCCCTTGATCGATGGATCCTCTCAAGTGTTCAACCTCAACACATTTATTCACACTTGTTAGTTTGCACTCTAGTACCTTGATTCCCATTTTCATTATCGGTGGGTTATCTCACATCTGTTAACGGTATACATCAATGATCGGTAATCAGATGATGGACTACTATGTTTGACCTCGACACCTCTATTCACATAGTAGGACATGTACTCGTAGCGGTTTGTGTAGAAGACCTTCTAGATTGGTGGCATCTCTTATATGCTACCTTCTTGATCATGCCAGTGTTTATGAGATTTCAGCTCTCGTGACTTGATTCCAGTATATGTCAGACATTTTCAGCCATTATGGAGATCTTGATCCATCATATATATTTAGCCATTATGGATATCATGGTCCTTTGTATATCTTCATCATGGAGATTCTGATCTATGTATATTGTACGTGGCGATGACCACTTATGTGATATCTTGTATCATTTCTATTCATGGCCATTGTACTCTTATGTATCCAGGATTGCTATATGTATTTGCAGTTATGTGCAGAGTTGTATCATTGTACTATGCTTATTGGGTGGTTGGTATTCCATTTGGGATTCTTCATCACTCCACTTCTGGGATGGACTTATAATGTATTTCGGCCATCGTATGACCCCTCTGACCTCACACATTAGGGGGCATCTGTTATAGCTGATTTTACCACTCTATGTGAATCACACTTTGTATGGCCTTCCCCTGTCCCTCTGCAGATTCCTTGGACCGCTTGGACCATTTTTTGTCCTTTGATGTTTCCTTGACCATCCCTGAAAACATGTGAAAAATGATACACGCGACTTTTAAACCTATAATCGCGTATATACGCGGGTTTGACTCCTAAAACCCTGTACATCAGGATGTGTGCATAATCCAAATCCTTTTGGAGTTTTCCTTGACATGGGTCCGACTCACTTGACTCCTGGCCTTCCCTATGCCTTGAGATCACTCGGATTCGACCTTTCATTACCCCTTTGAAAAGCTATATAAGGAACTCTATGGTACATTGAAAGCATATGACAGAATTGAGAGAAAATAAACTATAGTCCATTGTTGCCGGAACTTATGCTTGAGTCTGCATCCCTTTGTCCCTTGGAGCAATTTTGTGTTCTTCCCAAGCTTGCCTTTTGCTTGTGAGCTTGCTATCGATATATGGAGGATTGAGGTGGTGGAGGTCCAAGTGGGGGATTCAATTTCTCTAATTTACAGACGTGCCGACAGAGGTTGTATCCATTGTAATCTCTGATTTTATATTAATAGAAATATTTTTTCCTATCCAATAATGTATGTTTGAATGAATATTTTATCCATGGATGTTTTCAAATGCTTATACATTGTTGATTATATATGCTATAATAGATCTAACACCCGTATATATAGTATGCTTGTATTGTTTACTTGTTGTTGAGGAAGTAATCTATCAATTCAAGATGAAGTTGGAAAGCTCAACAGGGATCTACTTCAACCGTCCAGAATAAGGTATGAGATCTGATCCTTTAGTGTTAGATATTTAATTTCTATTGCATATTGGAAAGGATTGATTTCTGGAGTCAAGCTGTCTATTGTGGTACCCCAAGCCATAGGAGTTTCTCTCCGTAACAATAATCAACTAACAATTGATCGAAATAGGAGCTTTAATTAACCTATGTCATCATCTCCACTCATGAATATGATAAAAAATGTGAGTGGAAGTGGACTGGCGAAGCGAAGTTAAAAGGTTTGTACCTGTTTCATATCTCGATAGTAATTGAAAAATGTGTAAGGAATAGGATCTTTGATTAACCTACATCATCATCTCCACTCATGAATATGATCATAAATGTGAGTGGAAGTGGACCGATGAAGCAAAGTTAAAAGGTTTGTACCCGTTTCATATCTATATAGTAATTGAAAATGTGTAAGAAATTAGATTGCTAGATAGTTAAAATCACAAAAATAATGTTGCAGAAGCTCAATATATCATTTGGAAGCTATCCTAGTAAGAGTTCGTTGGAAAAGCCTCAAATTTATGGAATTATCCATCAAAGAGTTTGATGAACACCAAATATGGAAAGTCATCACATGAGTTTTGGTGTCTTCTCCTTGCTTGTCGTTGAATTTAGGTATATTAGATGGTAATTTATTCGGTATAGGTGGCCCAAAAGGATCATGCATAATGAGATCATTAATGAGTTTGGACACATTAGGTAAATCTAAGGTAACTAAAAAGGGAAGTTGACTATTTGATTGTGGGTAGTTATAATATGGATAAGGCATAGAAATTCTGGTAGGGTCATAATCCAATTGTGGTTGTACATTATAGCCATATTGACTGCCCGCATGCAAATGTTGGTAAACTGGAGTATTTTGAGCTAAGGGCTTAGTAGAGGCAACTGGTTGTTGAGGAGTATAACCCACAATAGGTTGTGACCATTGATTAGTCAAACCTCCTGGATGAGGTACACCAGAATATAAATTTGTAGTAGGGGGATTAAGTATTAATTGGGCATATTCACCCCAGTTGAATATTGCATTCCCATAATAGGTTCCTGTGTCCGTTGGGCCCAAATAGGTGCATTTTTTTTCCCTAAGTAGGTGGTGGTTCTTGAGCACGACCTCAAAATTTGCTTGGAATTCGACCTGATACATTATACAAAGTAGATTTGACCTAATCAATGATTGACAATGGATTTTTCTGAACATATCCATAAATGACATGCCCTTGTGTTACCAACACCATACAGCTGGAGTTTCGGTTGTTTTGGTCAACTACTTTGTTGAGTGGATCGAGCCATTATGTGCTATCTTGTGAACCGTTAGTCGTAGTAGTGTCTGCCTATAGTATTGTACTGAAATCCATGCTCATGTATTTTTAAATTTGAAATATACTCAGATGTATATTATCATTGTATGTTGTTGTACCCCCATTAGGGATGTCTTACCGCCTTGCGGCATGTCTTAATTGTTTGTAGACCTTGAGGTACAACCTCCATTGTAAGTTGGGGAAATAGTCCTCAGTGTAACATCATGTAATGTGTATTTAAAGTCTCTATGGGATAGGTCAACACTTTTAGGGAATACATGTAAGCCCCAGTATGATGTTTGGTTAGTGATTTGAAAGGGTATAAATAGGGAGGCCCTCTCCATCATTTATACACACCTCACACTCTCAAGTTCACATGAGAGAGATAGAGAGAGAGAGAGAGAAAATGGGAGATAGATAACTACTAAATAATTCTCATTAATGCTTTTGATAATCTTACTATTATGAGGAACTTTGCGGGGTTTTCTCCTTTATTGCTTCCCCAGTGAAAATATTTGTTTCTCGTGTATATTTTATATCTTATGCATCTTGTTGTAATTTTTTATTCTTTAAGATAAATATCCTAGATAATCTAATCATATCTAAAGAAAAACTAACATGGTATCACAACTTCTTTGAAAAAAGGCACTGTACGACAACAAAAACTAGGATTCCTAGTTCAAGGTGTTCTCTCCACAAATCATCAATAAAAGAGGGATAGGATAACGCACCTCAGTAGGGCACATCTTTTGGTGGAAGCATTTTCAAGATTGAAAAAGTTTCATTTTTTACCTTGTCATTGTTTCCAAGAGGAACTAGGGCATCAAGTTTTAGAGGATTCCCACTTCCGTTTTCAAAAAGTGACCTTGCTAAGAAACTCACCTCAAGGATTCACATCTTTCTGCCTAGACATAATTCCCAAACTCCAAGTTTATAAAATTAGTGTTTCTCTAATAAAACCTAGGTCAGCCAGCTCTGGAACAAGGTCGAACACCTCAAATTGGTAAGATCTGAATATTTGATATTTCCATTTGAGGTTCTCATTTGAAAATATGACTCACCATAGCAACCAAGAATATCACTCGGTGAAAGATAAGGAAAAGGTCTTCTAGAAGATGTACCAGAAGGAGGTGTTAAATCCATGGAAGGGGCTTCGGTATTACTCGTAGAACAAAACTCATAAATATACTGGCCTAAGGTTGTACCCAAAAAGGATGTGGAAGGACCAAACAAGGTCACTACCAGATCTCTCGGTGGTAGCTAGTGAAAAAATGATCTCGAAGGACTTGTATTATGAGCAAAAGGTTGTTCTATCACTATAGGTGCTAAGAGACCAGTTATAGGGACATTTGCAGAAGGATAAAATTATCTCCCACCTTCAGTGATAGGTACTCCTTCCTTTCTGGTGGAGTTACTATTTCAACATTGGAAGTTACATTCATTTCTTGTTCCATGTTTTGGCAGGTTTTAGGGTTTTGTGTATATTCAAGAAATAATCCTTGAATATGACGAGATCGTCTTAAAGGTTGGTCTACCAGAATGTTAGACCAAACTATCTATCTTAAAACACCTAACTATATACACAAAAGAAAGTGCTACTCAGTCTAATAACAACAAGAAAACCTGTGGTAGGTGGGATGTATATCCTGGATCCTCATAGGAGTGTTAAGTCCTCACAATTCACGATATACTGTAGGGTCCAATAGTAATATGAAATAAGGATGATTGGGATATTACCCTTTCCTATGTACCTGACTACCTAGACGGCACGTGTGTAGTATCTCCCCAAGTGTTGTTCTCAGTGTATTTCTCTGACAAGATGACCGATAGGTTACTCAGTTGGTCTCATAATCCTAATGTTGTCTCCTGATATATGCAATGTATGTGTGACCTCAAATCTGTAGTAGTATTTTCTGATGCACAACCATTTGAAAGGGGCCTTCCTATATACCATCAAGTACATGAAAGAACCTTTCTATATACCACAAGAGTATGTGAAAGGAAGTTTGATATACTAAATGGTACATGGAAGAACCACATAGTCCCCAGGATGGAGTGCGGGCAAATAACGACAATTACTATGTTTAAAGACGCTAGAACACATCTATAACCTAACACACAATCTTGCTAAAATTTTTACCCCAATGAGCGTTTGCTTTTATCTTTTTATGGTTAGGTGGACATAATGATGTGAAGACTCGACTTATAAACCATGTAGTTATAAAGTTCAATTCTTTACTTTATCTTTCAATATACGCCTTATTTAAGAAGAGAGTAAGAAATTGTTTTTCCAAAACACACAATCAAAACCAAATCCTTCGAAATTGAAGACCAAAATACAAACAAAAAAATTCCTTATACTTCACTAGAAACATATCTCTAGTAGGGTAAAATAAAAACTATTTAATGTTATCAGATTCACAAATTCCAATTATCTAAAAAGAAATACTAATTAAAACCAATATTTATTTTTAGAGTATTTTTATCTTTCTTTTTTAAAACAAATATTGGAAATAAAAGGAAACAAACAAAAAGTTCTTCCTACAAATGTATATAGAAATAAAACATTTTTTTTGAATACTTATAATTAAAGGAGATCTATAAAATCAACTATAAACCCAAAACAAAATTTTCAAAACCAAAATATCAAACTCATGAAGCTTTGCAAAAGTTTAACCCTTTAATAATGATTAAAATATCGAGTAAGATCCAATCCTATCTAACATATAGACTACCATCAAGTACGTGAAAGAACCTTTCTATATACCACAAGAGTATGTGAAAGGACGTTCGATATACTAAATGGTACATGGAAGAACCACACAGTCCCCCGGATGCAGTGTGGGCAAATAATGGCAATTACTATGTTTAAAGACGCTAGAACACGTCTCTAACCTAACACACAATCTTGCTAATTTTTTTACCCCAATGAACGCTTGCTTTTATCTTTTTATGGTTAGGTGGACATAATGATGTGAAGAATCGACTTCTAAACCATGTAGTGATGAAGTTCAAGTCTTTACTTTCTCTTTCAATATACGCCTTATTTAAGAAGAGAGTAAGAAATTGTTTTCCCAAAACACACAATCAAAACCAAATCCTTTTGAAATTTAAGACCAAAATACAAACACAAAAATTCCTTATACTTCACTAGAAACATATCTCTAGTAGGGTAAAATAAAAACTATTTAATGTTATTAGATTCACAAATTCCAATTATCTGAAAAGAAATACTAATTAAAACCAATATTTATTTTTAGAGATTTTTATCTTTCTTTTATAAAACAAATATTGGAAATAAAAGGAAACAAACAAAAAGTTCCTCCTACAAATGTATACATAAATAAAACATTTTTTTTGAATACTTATAATTAAAGGAGATCTATAAAAACATACTATGAACCCAAGACAAAATTTCCAAAACCAAAATATCAAACTCATGAAACTTTGCAAAAGTTTAACCCTTTAATAATGATTAAAATATCGAGTAAGATCCAATCCTATCTAACACACAGACTACAAAAAATAGTGCATCTTCCAAAAAAAAATTCAATACCAAAATAAATAACTGAATAAAAGGGTTAATGGACACCTACATCGACGTAGTCTGCTGATTTACACAAGTGTGTCCTCCCTTTATGAACAATTTATATACACTAGGAAAAAACATCAGAAACACCTTTTTTTCGGGTACACAGGGTACTCCCAAAAGACTGAACACCTTCAACAACTGCTTCACACAAATAGATCACAGATCAACACACCAATGTTTGTCACGTGGTTAAAACCCTCGAGAGGGAAATAGTCCATGGCCCCAGCCAAATATCTACTTGGAGCAATTTATTATGCAAAAGAAAGAAATTTACATGAGCTTCTCATAATCGATCAACTAGGATCCTCTATGCTCTTTAAATAGAGGTCATAGACCAATCAGGTGTTAAGCCATGGATCAATGGTAGGTATGATCTAAGAGAAATTGAACCGTCGGATCACTCTATGTCTAGAACATATCGTGACTGTCAGATTAGAATAATTACAAATGCAAACTAATGCATACTAAAGAAACACACTTTTACCTAACAGATATATTACACAAGTTGATCTCAACTAACTCCTAAGTGTCTAAATATCCTAACATCCCCCCTTAAGAACAACTTGTGATAGGATTGAAGGATTTACAAAAGTGACACTATTAGGAGAAGGAAGGAGGCATTAGAGCCTATCCCCCCTTAAGGACACATTCTTGAACTCCTAACATAGACCGAAGTTTAGAAAACTTATCTTCTGTAAGAGACTTGGTGAAGATGTCTGCAACTTGATCATCTGTAGGGCAATAGAGCACTTCAATAATACAATCATGAACAAGATTTTTGATGAAGTGATGTGTATCTCAATGTGTTTGCTACGCTGATGTAGAATGGGATCTTTGGCAAGCTTGATGGCACTTTGATTGTCATACCAAAGTGGAGTAGGATGCTGCTGCTCAAATCCAAACTCTGAAAGGATCTGTCGAAGCCATAAAGCTTCCTAACTAGCATTAACTGTGGCTCGATATTCTGCTTCTACTGAAGAAAGAGAAAGAGCTTGTTGTTTCTTACAAGCCCAAGTGACAGGTCCAGATCCCAGACTAAAAACATAACCTGCAGTAGACTTTTGATCATCAGGATTTCTGGCCCAATCTAAATCAGTGAAACCAACCAACAAAGGTTTCCCCCCTGTACTGTAATGAATCCCAAACTAAATTTTACCGTGAATATATCGAAGTATTCTTTTTGCTGCTTTCCAGTGACTTTCATGAGGAGTTTTCATATAATGGGAAACACGACCAACGACAAAGGAAAGGTCAGGATGAGAATTAGTAAAGTATAAAATACTACCAATAAGCTAATGATACACGGTGGCGTCTACTTTAAGGGAAGTACAAGTGGCAGAAAGTTTTACTCTAGACTGGAAGGGAGAAGGGGCTAGTTTACAATATTCCATGTGGAAGCAACGAAGAAGGTCACAAGCATACTTAGACTGGGAAATAAATATTCCTTCTTTAGTTTGCAAGACTTGGAGACCAAGAAAGTAATGCAAATGTCCTAAGTCTGACATTTCAAAATTTTGCTTAAAACTGGATTTCACATGGGTTATAAGTTTAGGGTCACTACTAGTAAGGATAAGATCATAACCATAAAGAATAAGTATGATGAGATGGTTTCCTAGTTTCCTGGTATAGACATTGGGGTCAGAATGGCATCTAGAAAAACCAGTGTCAAGGAGAAAGCTATCCATTTTGGCATACCAAGCTCTAGGATCTTGCTTAAGGCCATATAAGGATTTCTTAAGGAGACAAACAAGGCTAGAGTTATCCTGAACATATCCAGGAGGTTGTTCTATGTAAATTTCCTCCTGTAAATCACCATGTAAAAAGGAATACTTGACATCCATTTGATATACTTCCCCTTTATGTAAGGCTACAAGGGAAAGAACTAGGCGGATGAAATTCATTTTTGCGACAGGAGAAAAGGTTTCATTGTAGTCAATCCCTTCAACTTGGGAAAAACCTTTGGCAACTAACCTTTCCTTAAGTCTTTCAACACTTACATCTGATGCATACTTAGTTCTGTAGACTCATTTACATCTAACAAGTTTTCTTCCTTTTGGAAGAGGAACAAGATCCCAAGTATCATTCGCCATTAAGGAATGGTATTCTTCATCCACAGCTGCATCCCAATCTGGATTTCCTGAAGCTTCTACAAAAGTTTATGGATCATGATTCTCGGAAACTTGAGCCAAAAGAGAAGAGGCTCGCTGAAATTGAGAATGTGTTCGAAGTTGATCTCTAGGATCAATGGCAAGATCACCAGCTGCTCCACATGTTGAACGGACCCATCGAGGAAGTATTGGTGCTGGTGCAATTGGAGGAACATGAGCAGGTGGATGTGTATTTTAATCCTCACTGTCATTATCAGAAACTACAGTCGAAAACTTGTCAAGGAAGTTGGAAGAAGAAGAAGAAGAAGGCACAATCGCCGAATTAGGCTCGTAGGCCAAGAGATTTTCATCAAATTTAACATCTCTTCTAATGATTATATCGTGTGAATGGAGCTGAAGAAGTCTATAACCTTTTACATATTCAGAATATCCAACAAATATGCACTTTTACTTTTTTAGGCTGCAATGCTTTCCGTTTTTCATCCGGAATGTGAGCCCATGCTTCACAACCAAACACACGAAAGTGACTTACATTTGGTTTAATTTTACTCCATGCTTCTTCCAGTTTTATACCTTGTAAAACTTTAGTGGGTGTGCGATTAACTATGTAATTTGCACAATTAATGGCCTCAACCCAATATTAAAGACTTAGTCCCTTAGATTGGATCATACAATTAGCCATTTCTTTTAAGGTGCATTTCTTTCGTTCAGCTACACCATTTTGTTGTGGTGTATATGGAACAGCGTGGTATTGTTGGATTCCTTGTTCATAGCAGAAAGTAGTGAACTTGTTGTTAACATATTCTCCTCCATTGTCAGATCTTAACTTAATAATTTCATGACCAGATTGTTTTTCAACAAGGGCCTTGTAGGCCAAGAACATGTTAAATACTTTGCTCTTAAGTTTTAGGAAGTAAACCCAAGTGTGTCTGGAGTAGTCATCAATGAAAGTTAAGAAATATTTGAAACCAGAAAAGGAAGCAGATGGAAGAGGACCACACAAGTCACTATGCACAAGCTTCAAAGGAACCGAGGTGTGCTAAGAGGCGCGTTTATCAAAACTATCCCAATGATGTTTTTCGAGTACACAACCAGAACAAACACCATCCTTGCAAGATACCATTGGAAGACCAGTCACCATATTGTCTTTACATAGTTGTTGCAATGAGCAATAATTTAAGAGACCAAATCGCTCATGCCAAAGTTTGCTCAAGTTATCACTATGAGCAACAAAAACTGAAGGAAAAGGTGATGACCCAAAGTTGTTAAATTTGTACAACCTGGTAATATTATCAACAGTTCTAGTAGCAAGGACATTTTGAGGATTTTTGAAATCCTTGATTACAACTTGGTGAGATGTAAACATCATAGTTTTACCTTCACCCAAATGAGTAATTTGATAGACTGATAACAGATTGTAGGAAATTTTTGGAACACATAGTACATCACTGAAATGACCATTTTCTACTGGAACTGTTCCAGATCCTACAACACTTAGAGATCTATCATCACTAATAAATATTTGTTTGGTGTTACATTCATGCATAGTAGAAAAGATGGCTTGATACTTAGCCATATGATAAGATGCTCTAGAATCAATGAGCCATTCATTTGAAGTAGAAGAAGAAGATGTAGTATAAGAGTAACCAGATGCACAAAGTGCATGTCCATGAGAGTTAGATTCTGAAGACGAATCTAGGCTGATGTGGTGCTTCTTCATTGTTGCTTCCAAGGTTGCCATCTTCTTGAAACACTTAGATTCATCATGATTATATTTCCCACAAAAATTGCAATGATGCTCAGTCTTCTTTCCTTTTGGCTTGGATCCTTTGTCATGTTTTAAAGAAGGACCTGACTGAGAGGGTTTGGGACCCTTGTTGTTTGGATTATTATTGCGAGAATTCTATTTCTTGGGAGGCTTGGACTTTTCTTTCTGTTGGGACAATAAGGATTTCCTAGATGTATCTACATTGTTAATTATTCCAAGATGAATGAGCTTATCTTGCTCTCTAATTAAGGAATCACAAAAGGATTCAAGACTAGGCTCTTGGTAGCTAGATGCAGTCAAGGATCATTTCATGGAGTAGAATGTAGATACAAAAACAGAATATGCAGGTCCAAGTTTGGAAAGAATATGATAAATACATTGTTTGTCTTCTTTCTTAATCTTGCATTATGCACATAAGAGTCTAAGAGTTTTATACTTAGATAAATAGTCTTGAATGCATGAAGAATCATTTGGATTCAAGGAAAGCAACTCATTCTCAAGTTGATGACCTTGGATTTCATTGTGTTTACCAAACACAGATTCCAACTTTTCCCAAGCTATATCATGTTCATTAATTCCAGATATGTGGAATCACAAATTAGTAGAGATTGACATCCCAATCAATCCACGAGCTTCATCACATCTATTTGCCCATTTAATTTTCTTATCATCATCATTGGGTTCTATTTTTTTCCCTAAGGTTATCCTGAAAAGTCCCCTACTTCGTAGAACATCCTCCATACGATATTTCCATGAGAAATAGTTAGAAATTGTAAGTATAATATCACAAAGGGAGACCATACTATAAAATAATGGCTGAAATAACATAAAATAACTGTTTGGATACAAAGAGCTCGAAAAAATATGCGGTTTTAAAAAAAACGGCATTGAAAACTGATTCTGGATGATAAAGTTATGCTTGATCAAAGAAAATGTTGAAGATGTCTCCAATAGTGACATGGTAGATATTAACTTGACCAACTAAAAAAAGAACCCCCCTCTTCCCAAGATCAACTTTTGACAATCACTTTACAATAAAGTTGCTTTTAAGTGAATCACTTTTGTAGAATAAGTGATGTTCACTTTTACAATAATGTTACTTTTAAATAGTGCGGCAATAAATTAAAAGACTTAAGTGACTCACTTTTTATTTTATTTTATTTATGTGAGATGCACTTTTACATTAAAGTAACTTGAAAATAGAAATTGTCTGTACTAAAAAATAGCTTAATAAGACTTGAACTCAAGACCTATTAAGGAATAAAGCAACTTTGGACCAAGTGAGCTAAGTTTAAAAGGTACGTAAAAGAATGGAAAGAGGAAGGGGGATTTTTTTTTCTCTTCTCTCTCATTCTCCGTGCTTGCCTTTTTTTTTCCTGTAAATCACAAAAAAAACAAAACAAACAAAAACAAAACAAAAAAATTTCACACAATGGGGTTAGATCTTGGTTAAATTACTCGGAAAGTCTACGTTTTCAAGTTTTCTCGTTGTTTCTGATTTTCCGTGATCGCACAAGGTGCACGGCAAAGAGCATACGTAGCCAATAAGACAAGAAAAAAAAATTTCCCTTATTGTTTCTAATTCCCCGCGATCGCATAAGGTGCACAACAAACAGCATATGTAGTCAGGGAAGGAAACAATATGAGACTAAAACAGAAAAGATCTAAGAATAAAACTTATAAAATATGAGAGATTTTAAAAAAAAATCCTTCACTGTAACATTATACCTTCAGATTTGCCTAAATGGGTGTTTCTAGAACAAACGGAAATAGTTTTCGATGAAAATAAAACTATTTTCCAATGGAAACGGCGCTCTGGGCACAATGGAACAGCTCCCACAAGCCAAAAATGCACAGAAAATCTAGAACCAGAAACCCTTTCAAAGTTTCGGCAACACCGATTCTAGATCTAGATCAAAATCAAAAGCGGCTCTTCATAAACACTCTGATACCATGTAAGGTTTATTGTTACACCAAAATCTGCAGATGTTGATGAATATTTGAAACCCAACACAAGGTCTTATCATGAGGAGTGGCGGTTATTCCACTTGTTTTATATTCCCAGAGGTGCGGCGGTTATACCATGTGGAGGTACCCGATACTCCAACACCCCACCTCTGGTGTAGCTCGGGGGAATTGAACCTAAGACCTATGCTCTGCTACCATGTTCGGGTACACAGGGTACTCCCAAAATACCAAACACCTTCAGCGACCACTTCACACAAATAGATCACAGATCAACACACTGATGTTTTTCACGTGGTTAAAACCCTTGAGAGGGAAACAGTCCATGGCCCCAGCCAAATAACTACTTGGAGCAATTTATTATGCCAAAGAAAGAAAGTTACATGAGCTTCTCATAATCTATCAATTAGCCAATGACCCTCTATGCTCTTTAAATAGAGATCATAGACCAATCGGGTGTTAATCCATGGATCAATAGTAGGTATGATCTAAGAGAAGTTGAACCGTCAAATCACTCTATGTCTAGAACATATCGTGACCGTCGGATTAGAATATCTACAAATGCATACTAATGCATACTAAAGAAACACACTTTTACCTAACGGATATATTACACAAGTTGATCTTAACTAACTCCTAAGTGTCTAAATATCCTAACACCTTTTGCAGTTTTATAATGAGCATCGATGATGCTCTGTCACTATAAACAAAGAGCGTCAGAGAACTATGGACGTTGAAAAACACAACCTAGGTGCGTTCGATGAAAATAAGAATTGAAAAGACAAAAAATACTCGAAAATTCGACTAACAATGAATGAGCTGAAAATTCCTAGGAAAACTGAATGACCTTGAGAAGAAAATTATAGTAGAAACAAGAATAATTAAAACTCTTAAGAGAACAAAAGGAACACTAAAAATTATAATGAAAACAACCCAAAGACTATGAATCTCCCCAGTGGTGTTTCCAATTTTGTTAATGGAAAAACTGAATCAATGTAGATAGAGATTGGTTCCCTAGTCTAAGTGGTTTAGATCTAGGACAAAACAAGAAAAAAATAAAAAACATTTCCCTAAATTTCAAACCACTTGAATTTAAATAATATGTATCTCTTTATGAAGGTTATCCTCATTAGCTTGAATCTTTTGCAATCTTGTTGATTAAGAGATAACTTGCAAAAGGTTCAAAGGAAACAATACTCAAATAGAAACTACAAGATAATTTAACAGATCTAAGAAATTGACAAGGGATAATTACTATAAATGAGATCAGACATGATTTATGAAAAAACAAGTCATTACTGTATTAACAACAAACAAGGAGAAATTACAACCATGGTGCCTACGTGTTGTGCTTCTTCCAACTATTCCTTTTCCTGAAGATCTCAACCTTGCCTCTCAATTCTAAAAATATTTCAGTAGCATATGGGTGCTTTCTGGGTACTCCCTCAATCATGAGGGTGAGCTTGTATTTATAGACCAAAGGGGATGAAGGGTGTTGAGGATTCCTTGGAAAAGGTTGAGGGATCATCCTAAGAGGTTAGGGGTTCAAGTAGCACCTATGTTGATCTATTGGGATAAGCCTCCATGGTGGATTTCTTCTAGAAGGCTCTCGATCACTCTTTTTTTTTCCTTTTAAAGACAACTAACGCACCTTGTGCACAAGAAAATGACATCAAGAAGAGGTGACAATTTCTGTGCAAAGGAAAGAAGTGTCGTCAATGATTTTTGTCCATGTGTAACCTGTGTCGGCAAAGCCTAACACTTTTGTAAAAAAGCAGGGTGCATCGAGGTTGCTAGAATTGGGCTTTCAAAAGGCAGAAGCTCTTAATTCCAAGCCATTTGGCACAAATACTCCAGGAATTCAGGAAGGTACACATGTTATTATCATGACGATGACAATATTTTGGTGTAACAACACATAAATATATCAAATCACACCCTCATTCCCTTTAACTTTTAGCACAAAGGGGTTGGATCCATTGGTGATGAGAAATGATAATTTCACCAGTCAACAATATTTCGTTCTTGTGATCAATTTTTTGGGAACCATGCGGTAACATTGAGGTAGGGGTAAAATGTGTGGTTTAACCTAGAGAGATAATATTAAATGATCTCATGATATATGAATAGATAAATGGATCAAATCCAACCCACATTCCTTTCAAATTAAATGTCAATGAGGTTTAGCTCAAGTGTTAGGAAAGATAAGTTGTTATTCTCCCCCCACTCCAGTTCAAATACCACTTATGAAACGTTTTCTCTTCATGAGCCAATTGTTGGTTGGGTCTCTTTAAGAGTTAATTATTGATAGGGGCTAGGAAAGTATTGAAAGAAATAACTAGGAGTGAGAAAATAAAAAAATAACCATAAAGACAAAATCTTTGGCAGAAAAATATGAGATCCAAAATCAATATTGTATTCAGACTTATGGTACACATATATAGTATATTAACAAATAAACACCATGTAATGGATACCCATATAATGTTAAAACCCAATATATAACAAAAGTGCATAATATTTAGGAACATAACTATATACAAAGATGCACATGTAGGTTTCCTAAGACTTAGGATTAGGAAAAAATGGTTAACAATACCCCTCTTAATCATAAGCCCATGCAAGTGTACCAAATGAAAAACAAAGAGTAGTACAAATTTCGGAAACATATCCAAGTATTCAACCTAATAGTCACGTTTTAAAACTCATGAGTGTCGATTAAGCTATATGAACAAAGCTACCAAAAGTGGATGTGAAAAAACAAATTTGGAAATCTCAATGTGTAGCAAATGAGCTAGATACCTTGCAAGTATTCACTAACGTGAATACCAATTTTACGAGAGCAAACTTTTATGAGAAATGAATTGGTTGCAAGTTCCAGACATCCCAAATATTGAAAATGAAATATGCCAATTAAATTTTATAGTGGGGTTTTCTCCCCTAGTACGTGAAAAATAACCAACCTTAGCTCATCCAGAGCATAAGGAAGAGTTAAAAAATAACAAAATAAACAAGACAATAACAACAAATATTTTTAGGGTTTTTCACATGTATAAACTAAATAATCTAATAAAATAAACATGAACACACATTTCTGAAAATGGGCCACTGTAGCCGTCCTTGGAAGTGGTTCCACAACTCCATAGTTTGGGTCTCCAATCTCTTCCACATTTGGTTGTCAAATGGGGGAAGTGGATCCAAATGGGTACGGAGTGAACTCAACGTACACCATGGGAAATGGCATGGAAAAATATGGGAATAATGGATAAAAGTGTATGATGTGACTAATGGAAAATGCAAAAAAGTGTTTTGGGGGAGTGCTTCACAATGTATTTATAGTATGGTCTTAAGGTTTTTGACCCATGGTATTTGATTTTCCATGGTACTTATCTATGGTTTTTTGACCCATTCTCATTTTTATCATTTTTTACCCTTTTTGGGAGAGAGTGGGGATAGATCACAATAAATTCTCATCATCCCTTCATTTATGGGAAGGAATAATGATGTTTTAGACCATTTATAGTGGAAATACAATTGTGAAGGTAAAGAATGAAGGAAATATGGTGGGAATATGGTGTAAGAATATGGTTTATACCATGAAGAGCTAGGTGAACAATTTTTAGTGTTAACATATTTCTCATTGATGTGTGAGGGAAGGAGCTCATCATATGGCCGATAGACATCATAGGATAATGGGAATATGGTGACAATAGTGGAGAGACTAAAGAGGACCACGAAGGAGTGGAGCTTCATCGTTCGAACTATGATGGCTTTTGGTTTTTTATTGGTTCTCAAAACTGGATGAGATACATATAATGTGCGACATGCATATGGACGAGGCGGGCATACCAATGCTTGTAACAATGTCAAAAGAATAAATAATGGGGATCAAGGCTCAAAATATGGGATCCAATCAATACATATACAAATGGTGATACATAATGGTGGCCTTAATGGGAGGATGAATACAATGTTGATTTGAAGAACTAATACATAGGAACAATGGCATTCTCATAGAATGCAATATCATCACAACTGATGCTTTGCTGTATCTGGAGGTGTACATGTACTCAATGAATGAGAGTCAGAATCTATCTGGTACAATATATAGCATCACGTACTGGAGATACATGGAAGCATAAAAATGGGGGCTTCCGAACACCATCTCCAACACAACTTGAAAATCAAAAGGGACATGAAACTGTATGGGTCCCATAGATAGACTCACCAATCTACTAGAGTCAGGTGAAAACTAGGGTCTTCGACCAAATAATGAATAGACCAATACCCTGTATGAATCTCAACGGTGCGATAATGTAGTTGAAGTCAAGCATGTGAGACACAACCAGCCTGAAAGGAACTAATGACTCCTTTCAAGTGGTCCAAGGAACTCATCAATGAGGTGGATGAAACCAGGATACATGGACCTCTGGGTGTATCCTCTGGAATAGATGTGTTGACATTGATAGAGAGAGACATGAAACTAAAAAGGAATTGATATTTTCTTGATTAGAAGAACGAGGGGGATAACCCAAGGTGTGGAACAATAAGGGGAATGGCACATTGAATGGGGGAATAGGGGCAGGGGAGTACAAGGGACTCAAAATTCCTTTGTTCAGAGTATGATGATAGGGATGACCTGGAAGCAAATGAAACTAACTCATGGGAAAGGGATCATAGCTAGAAATCGGGAAGATAACTGCAATGGGAAATAATGGGGGAGGTAACTGGACTAGTGGTATCCATGAGATCCATGGAAGACTCATCGCAAAATACTCTGAACAAAGGTGAACCAATGGGGGAAAGCTGCCATAATGTGAGATCATGTTTGGTGGCACCCAAAGACACCGTTTGGGCCTTCTTCATAATTTAAGGAGCATGAATAAGGGACAGAAGTAAGCTCTATATGATACGATATCATGGATTTTTAGCAAGCCTTAGAAGGTAAATGCTCAATGGTGTTTTCATTTTTAGAGAGTCTGAAAATAGGAAGAAGACTCTAGTGGTTCTCTTTTTTCATAAATAGTCTCCTAAGCCCGAAAAATGATAAAAATATACAAAGGAGAGCTCTCCCAACCTTGGGGGAAGAGATACTTATTTACCGTAGGTAGTCCAACCAGGACGAAAAAGGTTAAACCTATACTCTCTGGATGATCATTCAAATAATTTTACGACCATGAACAAAACCAAGATTGTTCGACGATCTTTTTTTTATGAGAGCGATGTAAAATATATTAAGGATAACCCATAATGAGACTTTTTTTAAGTGATAATGTCTAACAAAGCATAAAAGGATACAAAGGAAACATTCCTAAGATGAAGGTGGCAAGGTGTTCCTTTTCTTTTAATAGTCTAGGTAGGAAAAAAAAGGATATAAATGAGGTTACATAGACGCCCTTTTAAATACTTTAACGAGCATGAAAGGATGCAAGCATGCTCGACAATGTTTTCATTATTCTAGGAGTCAGAAAAAGATCTTAACAGAAACTCCGTAGTGGTCAGTCAAGAAAGGAGGAAGTGTTCGATGTATGGAAAGAGGTTATGTTGTGAACATGGCTGATAGGAAAAACTAAGGAACACTGATGGGGCTTCCTCACGGGATGATGGATGGTGGTAAAATAAGACCAACTATGCAGTATGGATGGAGAAGATGGCTCGTGAACATGCCAGTACATGCATGTGGTGATTCACGTGATGACACACAAATCAAGGTGACTCGAGGAAATAGCTCAAAGAAAGTAGGGAGGGAATCAGTCTAGTACAGGTCGTCTCTTCACCCGAGAGATTTTTACACAGTGGAGAAAACTTCCTATCCTCATAGAGGACCATCCATATGTGGTAATGGAATAGCCGGACTATATAGAGAGGCCTTGACCTATAGTACAAGTTTAGGGACCTGATGTTATGTATACACGATGATTTGTGGTTGCATTCATATATAGTGTGCTAGAATAATGGTAGCTAGTTCATGTGTGTGACATACTGTGTGCATGTGCAGACATGGGACCACACCCTCCAACAGGGTACCAGGGGAACAAGGGCAGGTTGGAGGGGATATATCCACCCAATCACATGCAAAGGATGTGACAAAGTGATATAATAGACTCTCTACAGCTAGACATAGAGTGACTACTGGAGGGGGTCACCGACTCGTGGTAAAAACGATGAAAAACAAGAAAGAAAAAATATGACACAAGTGTACTCATGGTGAGTGACTTTAGGCATAAAACCTCTTGAGGTAGATCCCATTGAGGGGATTATTCAAGAGGTGACTTTTAGAGTCAGCAAGGATATATGCCCCCTTGTAGAGACATCAATGAATGACATATGGGTCATACCACATGGAATTAAACTTCCCTTTCTGTAAATTATCATTGGAATGATTGTATACAAGGAATAGGTCCCCCTCACTAAAAGTGCATGGGTGGATGTGGGAGTTATAATGGGACTTTGACTCAGTCTTATCCGTGTCACGTCCCCTCTTGCCCCGGAGGAGAGAACGTGACCCAACTATTCTACCTAAGTTACCTATCTCTCATTCTGCATTTGTATGATGATTCTCGATTCTTTCTTTTTTCTTTAAAGATCTACACAATTAAGAATTTCTCCTGCTAACATTATGATCCAGACAGTGTATAACTATTTATCTTCCACAATCGCAGAGAGATCGAATGGTGGAGAATCATGCCGTAGAAAATCAACGATGCGGAGAGCTTCACTTGTAGAATTAGAAACATATCAAAATTTCACTCTCGCATGTTGCATTCCGCATTATGCATCCTGCATGTGGAATGGCTGTTGCGGATATCAAAGTTGCAGAAATAAAAATTTACCATAGTCATTTCCGCATCCCACAAGTTGTGGAAAGCTGATTTCTCCAAACGACATTTCCACATCCCGCATCCCACATCCCGCAAGTTGCGAAAAGGGAATTGCAGAAAGCATATTTTTCCAAATAACATTTCCACATCCCACACCCCGCAAGTTGTGGAAAGGGAATTGCGAAAGGGAAAATGCAGAGTCCAAACTTCTGCAAGGTGCATTTCCGCATCCTGCATCCCGCAGGTTACAGAAGGAAAAATATTCAGAAATTCGATCTGTTCATGAAAATTTCTAAGTATAAAACTGATTTCCAATGTCCAGGCCATCACCAATCCATTTGATCTAAATTGTTAACAACTTAGAAAATTCATTGAAGTAATTACACACATAGATGCATCATTCATGAAATATACAGTTGAATCACAAAACATTTCATTCAAGCATTCATCATCTCATATTAATTTACAAACAAGTATAGTTGCAGGGATTGAAACACAAGAGACACTTATCTTTATCAGAAGCTTGTCCCGCAACCAGCTATGTCACTACAACGTTCCACCCAACCATAAACCAGTGTGCTCATCAATATCTCAGCAACACTACCACCCCTGAGCTGGGCATGATTTCCCCAAGGAATAAGCAACACTAGCAAACTTCCCCATAGCCAAGAATATAATAAAAATCAGCCAAGCCAACAAAGTTGGGTTTATCAGACTTACATGGCAGTGATTTACACATAGACATAGTTTATACAAGTCACATCCAAGCCAATAGATGGTTTTATCAGGCTACCAGCCAAGCCATCCTTCTAGTTGGGTTTATCAGGCTTACACAGATAGTGGTTTACGCTTAGACAAAATTCACATGAGACACAACCAAGCCAACAGATGGGTTTATCAGGTTTTCAAGGAGGCAGAAAGACTGGTTGCTAAGCTAGTGAGCTCAATCCCAGAGCTATGGACACCTACATAGGATCTAGCCTCACTTCTACACATTTACACACCCAACACAAGGAAGCATACCCATCTCTACTACACAGTCCCTCAGGTCATGCATTACCTTCCAGTGCTATTCAGGGTATGCAAAGAAGAAAACCATCACTATAGATTGGCCTGTGATGTTCCTTCACACGCTAGGTTTATCAAGCAATTCCAAACTCCATTTCGATTCCCCAAATCAGTTAAGATGTCAAACAAGGATGTACACACAATGATATGAGTTCTGGGGTTATCAAAACGTAACAGAAGCCAAGGAATACACACACACACACCACAATTACGAATTTCTGAGCATTGCCTGAGCCAGACTGACTATTGCAATTAGCAAGGACGAAATTGTTTGTTGGTCATTCAATTCAAAAACAAAAATTGGATTCTGGGCATCTGCATTCCGGAAATAAACAACAGATAGGAAAATCATAAAAAGGAAAACAATTCACAGATCAGGAAACTTCGTGAAGGATCAAGACTCAGACCGATTTTTCTTGCTATGTGAATGCCAAAACCCCCTTGCCAAAATGTTCAACACAGTCCAAAATATTGAGGGGAAGGTGAAACACGACTACATGAGGGAAATGAAGGCATTTTTTTGGGTGTTTTCTTGCCCAAGAAAATTAAAAAAAATGTTTTTCCCGGAAATGGTTCTCTGCCCATTTCGAATTTATACCCACTCTTCCAATCCCCCACCTTATCCTTAGGAAAAAGCATGCCCCCGTATCATTTTTTTTCATTGACATAGCTGGCTGTAGGATTTTAATTAAAAATTTTAAATTTAACATGATGTCCAAACTTATAATGTTCAACTAGCATAAAAACACCAACAGCCTAAATCTTAATCGCCAAAACATAAACACTAAATCGATGGTGGGGATTTTTCCTTAAGCTCCACACTATGATTATTTACATCATATTATTTAAATGCAAATAGGTTCAAAACTGGGGTGTTACATTCCCCTCCCCATTCAACAACACTATCCTCAGTGCTTTACAACATTGAACAAAAATGCTTTGCTGGTACTGCTCTTAGCAATACGCAGAATTGAACAAAAATGGATGTTCCAGTTGCATGGCATCGTCCATCTCCCACGTAGCTTATTCAGGACCGTAGTGCTCCCATTGCACCTTTACCTGTCCTATTGCTTAGTTCCAGAGCATTGTGACCTTCCTAGTGAGGATGCACATAGGCTTGATTTGGAACTCTCCCTCTGGTTCCACCTGCATCACGTCCCAATTTATTACATGGTTAGGATCATGTACATATTTCTTAAGCAAAGAAACATGAAAAACATTATGAGCCCTGGTGCTAGCAGGCAATGCAAGTATATATGTAACTGGTCATATTCTTTCAAGCACTTCAAATGACCCATAGTATTTAGGAGATAACTTGGCACAACCTAAGCTTCAAGGAACTTTTCCTTGCCTTTTCCCTGAGGTAAACATGATCCCTAATACTAAACTCTCTATTCACCCTATGCTTATCTGCATAGATTTTCTGTCTATCCTAGGCTTCCTTTAGATTCTGTCTGATTTTTACAACTTCTTGCTCCATCTCCTTGAGCAATTTTGGATCGATCACAACTTTGTTCACTGGGTTATCCCAAGTTACTAGTGTTCGACACCTCCTACCATACAAAGCTTCATATGGGCTCATCCCCAAGGATGTTTGTTGTCCATTGTTATAAGAAAATTCTACAAAGTGTAAATAGTCTTCCCACTTGGATGGTTTGTCCATCACATACATGTGAAGCATGTATTCAAGCACTTGGTTAACTCTCTCGGTCTGACCATCAGTCTGAGGATGGTAGGCAGTGCTGAAATTCAACTTTGTCCCCAAGTATGCAAATAGTCCTTTCCAAAAATTAGAGGTGAACTTGACATCTCTGTTAGAGACTATTGCCTTAGGCAATCCATGCAATTAAGAATATCCTTCATGAAAATATTAGCAATTTCATCCGTCTTGTGCGTGGACTTAACTGGTATAAAATGAGTTGCCTTCGTCAACTTGTCCACGACAACCATAATGGAATCATGTTGTCTCCAATTCATCAGAAATCTTGTAATAAAATCCATGGAAATAACTTCCCATTTCCATTTTGGAACCAACAAAGGATGTAACAAACATGCTGGGTGTTTATGCTCCACCTTTACCTGCTGACACTTAATGCACCTTGAAATATATTCATCCATGTACTTCTTCATGCCTGGCCAAAATTACTGCTTCCTTGATGTAGCAATTGTCTTCTAATATCTCGGGTGACTAGAATATGGAGTTTGATGGATTTCATCCATAAAAACCATCCTCAAATCTGCCACATTTGGAATATACATTCTGCTCTTATAAGTAAGAAGTCCATCCTCTTCTAAATTATAACCTTCATACTTCTTTTCAAGGATTCGCTGCTATAATTTGTCCTTTACCTGCGCATACATTTAATCTTCAACGTTATGATTAATAATTTGATGTCTCAAATATGATTGGAAATTACTAATAGATGACACATGCATATCTTGCACCTTTCTTTGCTGAGTGCATCAGCTACGTTGTTCTCTTTTTCTTTTATGTTCTTGATTTCAAAATCAAACTCACATAAAAATTCCAGCCACCTAGCTTGCCTAGCATTTATAGTAGGCTGATCAAACAAATATTTCAGACCATAGTGGTCTGTCCTTAACTCAAATTTTCTTCCCATCAAGTAATGCCTCCACATCTTGAGAGCATGACCTATGGATGCAAGTTCCAGATCGTGAGTGGCATAATTTCTCTCATGCTCCTTCAGCTTTCTAGATTCATAGCATATCACATGGTTGTCTTGCATAAGAACTCCTCTAAGTCCTTGACCGCATGCATCCGTACATACCACAAAATATTTCTTTGGTTCTGCAACTTTTAAGACTGGTGCACTGGTGAGAAGATACTTTAACCACTGGAAACTTTCTTCACACTTTGAGGTCCATTCGAACTTTATCCCATTCCTTTTCAAAGAAGTGATAGCATGTGAAACCTTGGAGAATATTTCAATGAATCTCTTGTAGTATCCTGCAAGCCCCATAAAGGATCTTACCTCTGTCACATTCTTTGGAGTAGGCCAATTCTTGATAGCTTCAATCTTGTTAGGGTCCATGAATATACCCTCTTCTGAAATAATGTGACCCAAGTACTGAATTATATCTTTATAGAAGTCACACTTGCTCAGCTTTGTATACAACTGATGTTCTCTAAGCAATTGCAATGTTAGTCTCAAATGTTCTTCATGCTATTCTTCATTTTTTGAATAAACAAGAATACCATCAAGGAAAACAAGAACGAATTTGTCCAAATACATGCTGAAGACACTATTCATAAGGCACATAAATTTCGTTGGTGCATTTGTGAGACCAAATGGTACCACTTCAAACTCATAATGTCCATAACTTTTTATGAAGGCTGTCTTATGAATGTCTTCATCCTTGATTCTCACCTGATGGTAACCAGACCTCAAGTCAATATTGGAAAATACCTTTGCTCCTTTCTTTTGATCAAAGAGGTCATCAATTCTTAGTAAGGGATATTTTTTCTTCACCGTGACTTTTTTCAGCTACCTATAAGTGTACCATCTTTCTTCTTCATGAATAGAACTGGTGCTCCCTAGGGAGGCACACTCAGCCTGATATACTTTTTCTCCAACAATTCTTGCAGCTGCATCTTCAGCTCCAACATTTTTGGTGTACTCATTCTGTAAGGTGAATTGGACATTGGTGCTGCTCCTGGCACAAGATCAATCGTGAAATCAATGTCTCCCTTTGGAGGAAGCCCTGAAATCTCATCAGGAAAGACATCTCTAAATTCTTGCAACACATGATAGTATTCCAACTTGACAGTTTCATTCCCTAATACCTCCTCAATATGGGAAGCATACAACTGACAACCTTTTCTACAAAACTTCTTCAATAGCATCGCTGAAATCTGCCTTACAAAAATAACCTTTGGTATGCCTTTTACAACTACTGGGTTCCCTTTTCCATCCATGCATTCCAAAGTCTTGTTATAACAGTCAAGCTTCACCCTATGAGCTTCTAACCAATCCATTCCACTGAGAACATCATAGGAACCGAGTGGTAGAACGTTAATATCTACACAAGTGCTCAGTCCATTCATTGCCAATGGAAATTTCTCCACCACTTCATTAACTTTTCTCTTAGTTCCAGTGGCTAGCTAAACTAACCATGAATTTCTATGCTTTGATTTCCTAAGAGCACAAACCTCCACTAAAATAGGAGAAATATAACTGTGAGTAGAACCAGGGTCAATCAAAATAGAAATATATTGATCAACAATATTACCTGCAACTTCAACCACTGTTGACTGGTGATCATCCTGGCAGACTTCCAATGCTGCATAAATTCTAGGTATGTCCCTTGCCACTTGTCCCACTGTTTCTACCTCTTGAATATTGTATGCTGGCATTGCATTCTCATTCTCAAGTGGATAGTACCTACGCATGTGGGATCCTACACATTTCCAACATTGGAGTGGTGCTTTGTTCTGTTGTGGATCTCTTGGCTCTTCTCCCACCACTCTAGCTGGTTGCTTCTCAACTTGGGATGGTTGCTTCTGCTAATTATTGAAGTTATAAGGTTTGAAACATTTCTTCCTTGGATTAGATTTCTCATTCATCTTGTTCTTCCATGCCTTCTGGTATTCAGGTTTTCTCTTGCTTTGCTCGTAGCAATACTTAGCTTTTCTTATCGCCTCCTCCAGAATTCTGGGTTCATAGAACTCAATTCGGTCTTTGTAGGACTGAGATAGTCCTCTCAAAAAGAGCTGGATTTTTACCTTCTCATCTTTAACATACCTTACATACCTCAGTAGTTCCAAGAACTTGTTTTCATATTCCTCCATGGTCTGCTGTCCCAATCTCACATCATGGAATTATTTGATTTTATCATCATAGTACCAGTCAGAAAGGTACTTCTTCTTGAAATATTTATGGAACCGTTTCCAGACAATCTTCCTTTCATTTATCTTCTTTACTTTCCTAAAGTGTTCCCACCAAACAAACGCTCTTCCTGTCAGATTGAAAATGGCTATTCGAGCTTTCATATTTCCAGAATAATCTTGGACTCAGAAATATTTTCTTATTCGCAAAATCCAAGCTTCAACCTCTTAACTAGTCTTTACCTCACCATTGAATGTAGACGGCTTTGCCTTCCTCAATTCATCTTGTGAGCAGTTCTAGTAACACCTTTTCCTCCTACTCCTGTGAGATGAAAAGACCGAATATTCCTTGGATCTTTCAGATTCAGATGACCCACTAGGAGATCTCTTCCTTTTATTCTCATGAGAGGAAAAAATTGAACCATCAGTGGACTTTTCAGAGTTAGACGACCCACTAGGAGACCGATTTCTTCCTCTAGTAGTGTTCTTACTTCCTTCTGGATTTATTGTCTGGTCCCCATAGTTTATCTTTCTCTGAATGTATGTCAAACTGTGCAATATGGATGCATTTAGCTGATTCTGCTCCTCCCGAGCCTTAATTAGTCTTTCGTTGTCTGCTCTGTAGCTCTGCATCTCCACCCTAAGGCTTCTCATGGTGGTTGCAAGGTCTGGGGGAGTATCTTGAAACCTTCTCGCATTAGACTCTGTCTCAGCATCTCCAATTCTGACATTTCCCCCCGTAGCATATTCCTCGTGCGCATTGGGGTCCTGTGCATAATCATTCATATCGTCTTTCCTCATGGTCGAACCAACTATTCAGAATCACACTGACCTTTCTGAAGGTGACTATAATTCTGCAAAAATGTGTTAGATAACAAAATTGTTGGATATAATCAAAACCAAGATCACTTACCCACTACCATGGAATTTTTTCTTTGTTATGCATCCAACAATGCATTAGAACTATTAACCAACAACTCTGTAACTATACCACTTGGCCCATCGAGGCCCAATACTGTAACCACTTTCCTTTTCATCCCATCCAATCCCAACACTGCAACCAACAACTCTGATAGCACATTGTAGTGTACTACAAGTTGGTATCAGAGGGTACTCTTATCTTTTTAACAACTGATTCTAGCCCATCCAGGCCCAATGCTGCAACCCACAACTCTGATACCACACTGTCATGTCCCCTCCCGCCCCGGAGGAGATAACGTGACCTATCTCTTCTACCTGAGTTACCTATCTTTGATTATGCATTTGTATGATGATTCCCGATTCTTTTTTTTCTTTAAGGATCTACACAAGAAAGAATTTCTCTTGCTAAAATTTTGATACAGACCGTGTATAACTCTTTGTCTTCTCCAATCGTAGAGAGATCGGACAGTGAAAAATCATCCTACAAAAAATCAACGGTGCGGAGAGCTTCACTTGCAAAATCAGAAACATATCAAAATTTCACTCTCATACACCACATCCCGCATCCCACATCCCGCATTCTGCATCCCGCATCATGCATTCCGCATCCTGCATCCCACATGTGGAATGGCCGTTGCGGAGATCAAAGTTCTGGAAATCAAAATTTACTATAGTCATTTCCGCATCCCGCATCCCATAATTTGCGGAAAGGGAATTGCGGAAAGCAGATTTTACCAAATGAAATTTCTGCATCCCGCATCCCACAAGTTGCAGAAAACAGATTTCACCAAACAAGATTTTCGCATCTTGAATCCCGCAAGTTGAGGAAACAGAATTGTAGAAGGGAAAATGCGGAGTCCAAACTTCTGCAAGGTGCATTTCTGCATCCCGCAACCTACAGGTTGTGGAAACGAAGTTGTGGAAGGAAAAATATGTGGAAATTCGATCTGTTCATGAAAATTTCTAATTATAAAACTGATATCCAATGTCTAGGCCATCACCAATCTAGTCGATCTAACTTCATAACAACTTATAAAATTCATTGAATTAATTACACACAGATGCACCATTCATGAAATATACAGCTGAAACACAACACATTTCATTCAAGAATTCATCATTTCATATTAATTTACAAACAAGTAAAGTTGCAGGGACTTAAACACAAGATATACTTATCTTTATCAGAATCTTGTCCTGTAAGCATCTACATCAATGCAACGTTCCATCCAACCATAGGCCAGTGTGCTCATCAATCTCTCAGCGGCACTGCCACCCTTGAGTTGGGCATGATTTCCCCAAGGAATAAGGAACACTAGAAGACTTCCCCATAAACAAGGATATAAAAAAAATCAGCAAAGCCAACACAGTTTGGTTTATGAGACTTACACAGGCAGTGATTTACACATAGCCACAATTTATACAAGTCACAACCAAGCCAATAGATGGATTTATCAGGCTACCAGTCAAGCCATCCTTCCAGTTGGGTTTAGCATGCTTACATAGATAGTGGTTTACACTTAGCCAAAATTCACATGAGACACAACCAAGCCAACATATGGGTTTATCAGGATACCAAGGAGGTGGAAAGACTGACTGCTAAGCTAGTGAGTTCAATCCCAGAGCTATGGACACCTACACTGGATCTATCTTGAATTCTACACATTTACACACCCAACACAAGGAAACATCCGATTCTTTGCTACATAGTCCCTCAGGACATTCCTTCCCTTCCAGTTCTATTCATAGTATGAAAAGAAGAAAACCATCCCTCTAGATTGGTCTGTGAGGTTCCTTCACACACTAGGTTTATCAAGCAAGTCCATACTCCATTTCCATTCCCCAAATCAGTTCATATGTCAAACGAGGATGTACACACAGCGATATCAGTTATGGGATTATCAAAACGTAACATAAGCCAAGGAATACACACACACACAACAATTACGAATTTCTGAGCATTTCATGAGCTAGACCGACTACTGCAATTACCAAGGATGAAATCGTTTATTGGTCATTCAATTCAAAAACACAAATAAGATTCTGGGCATTCGCATTCCAGAAACGACTAACAGACAGGAAAATCGTAAAAAGGAAAACAATTCATAGAACAAGAAACTTCGTGAAGGATCAAGACTTAGAGAATTTTTTCTTGCTGCGTGAATTCCAGAATCCCCTTGCCAAAACGTTCAACACGGTCCAAAATCGTGAGGAGAAGTTGAAACGCGTCTGCATGAGGGAAAGGTAGGCATTTGTTTTGGTGTTTTCTTGCCAAATAAAATTTAAAAAAATGTTTTTCCAGGAAATGGTGCTCTTCCCATTTAGAATTTTTTCCCACTCTTCCAATCCCCCCATTATCCTTAGGAAAAATCATGCCCCCATCTCATTTTATTGCATTGACATAGCTGGCTGTAGGATTTTAATTAAAAATTGCATATTTAACATGATGTCCAAACTTATAACGTCCATCTATCATAAAAAAACAATAGACCTAAATCTCAATCGTCGAAACATAAACACTAAATCGATGGTGGGGATTTTGCCTTGAGCTCCACACCATGATTATTTACATCATATTATTTAAATGCAAACAGGGTCAAAACAGGGGTGATACAATCCGCTTCGATCATTTGGAGAGCAGCACAACCGTCTTCATTCATCTATTCAAGCATAATCATGTGTTTTTCTAATGATGAAGTGTCAAGTAGAAGTTAGACGGCAATTTGGAGTGACAGAATATGGAATTCAATGGGAAGAACCAATTCCACACCATGGACTAAGTGAAATGGGGTAAAACTGATGGTGGTTTTAACGATCTCTCCATTACCATTAAAGTAGTGTCGGGATAGACCAAGGGGATCTTCCACGTTCGATGAGGAGGAAGGACTATTGGCAGTATAGATTGTGTAAATGGTGGTAGTGGTGTCCGAGGAATAAACCAGAGGGTGGATATCCTTAAGGATAGTAATGTCATCTCACGGGAGTGTTTTCGAAGGTCATGAAGGACTGATCGATACTTAAGAAATTATGGGAAATGGTGAGAATAATGACCATATAGGCTGCAAACTGCACAAGGATGGCTAGTTCACAACAACTTGTTCTTGGAACCTGATCTGGGATGGTGACCACTGGAGCGTCATCATTCTCGACTATAGTGTCCATGTTGGTTCAAAGGAGAGGTAAATCAAGACAATTCGGTGTTGCATGGCCTTAGACATCGTACAAAGAACATATAGGAGCAAGACATGGTTTTGTTGGTGCTTTGGTCACCTTTCCCCCAACATTCTTTGGAGGAGGAGGGGCGGGAGTAGAGACATGAGTATTCTTTGGTGGACTAGAAGGTGGGTGTGACATCATCTCAATATGTTGGAAGGGAGTCAACACAACCTGGAGAGTTGAGGGTGGGGTGGGTGGATCGAGGTACCACACAGGAATACCCAAAGTGAAACCAGGAAAGTTGAGAGTATCCATGATAGGATTTCTCACAATGCCAGATGGTGGAAAAAGGAAGGGAATCGTGTGGACAGGGAATGGACCCCAATAATTCCATGAGGATTTTGGTTGGGTTTGTGACTGAGGTTGCGAGGAGGTCGAAATGATATCGTAAGTGATAGTGCACAAATATGATATGTCAGTCGATGAAGGAGGGGATGGTAAGGAAAAAAATGTGTCCGTCATAGGAGCATTGGAAAACAAGCCTGATCCAACGACATACATGAAGGGTATTTACACGATGTCTATGGTAGTTTTGATAGTGGGAAGGACATCTTCCAGTGTGGATGACCCCTTTGGATCATAGTACATCAGCTAGTTGATGGTCATGATCTTCCCATCATGAGGGAACATCAAGAGTTGGAAGACTGTATAGGAAACGAATCACATTGCATACATGTAGCTACGTCCTAGGAGGAGGTTGTAATCGAGTTGGGAATTGACAACCTCAATGTCAATGAACAATGTCTTACCGAATAAATTAACAGGGACGTCTGTGAGAACACCTTGCGATTGAGCAGAGTGGCCACCATAGGAATGAAGAGCGGTGGTGGAAGGTTGAAGGGTGGGAGATACAATTTTATGCCAAACAAAGGTTGACATAACATAGGTGGATGCCCCCTCATCAATGATGCATCGATGAATCACCAAATTATGAATTGTGATCGGAACCTGGAAGGCGATGGATGATGACATCCTGGGGTCTCCTTGATCCAGGTCGAAAGTGATCAAATGTTGGTAGGCAGTTTGGGGTAAGTTAGTTGCACAACATTGCAGATGCTACGCAAAGTCAAAGATGTTGCTCAATATGGAAAATGGCGCGCAAGGAGGATTTACAATATTTTATGTATTTTGGTCATATTTTGTAGTTTTGGATTGTATTTTATGCATTGTGGTCATTATTTTGTAGAATTGGTTAAGAAGTAGTTAGGAAGTGGACCATCAATGTAAAGTCACAATCCTATAAGTATATTTAGAAGTACAAATGTTAGATCTTCTTAGAGGGGTTTCTTAGATATTTCTCTTGTTGGTTAGATCATCTGAGTGGAGACTTCTAAGATCTTCTTGGAGATTTCTTATCTGGTTTTGCTGAGACATTTCTAGATATATATGAGACTGAAGGATTGTTTTGAGAACCTATGTTTTGTTGCGAAGGATAATATGACACGACGAAGATTGAGTAGAACCACTGTGTCTTTTACTATCTTTCTATTTTCCTGTTTTCTGTGATCCAAATGTGAATGCAATAAGTATTTGTGAATGATGCACTGTTTCTCTATTACAAATGATGATATACTACTAGATCTATTTGCACAATGATGGTTTTTTTGTGATTCAACTATGTTAATGTGATCTATTGAATGATGGCATGATTCTGTTAATGCATAATCTAAATAATTAGATTTATTGAATAATGTTGCACTGAGTTTATAAGTCGATGCATGATACTCCTTCATACTGTGGAAACTTGGTTTCGACGGTTCTCCGTTGAACATCTCAAGTCAGACTTCATCTACTCTACAGGTGTTGCTAGATGGGGTAAAACCTGTCTGGGCCGGTGCTGAGGGAGATCGTGGTGGTTTGGGTGTCGATAGAGAGTGAACCCATGTCGATGGGTTTTGTGTCAACAAATGGTTCCATTTCCAGGACCTGAAGTTTGAAGAGGGAGGAGGACATGTTGTGGCATCCGACAAGACTAAAATCCAAGATTGGTTTGACCAGAAAGCACAGGAGTTTGCTGAAAAAGAGAATTAGAACCTTGGATTGATGACGGATCACTGGATGGAAAAGTATCTGCATAACAGTCCACAAGAGTAATTTTTCTCTTAATTTCTGATCATCTCGGACGAGTTGTTGGCACGATTGACATATAGGAAGACAAATTTCCAAGGAGGCGAAGCGACTGGTTGTACCCCATAACTGATCAAGTAGTTGTAAGAGGTAGACAACAAAGCATCAAGGGTTGTTGAATTTCGGCTTGACAACATCTTGGAAGGCTATACCACTGAGTTCATGATCGACAGAGTTAAATCTTATAGTGACACAGAAAGGGATTTCTTCAACGGACCAAGATGTAGGCTCCTATTATCTTTATAGATTTCTATTAAGATGTGAATCTGTGAAAATGACATATTGAAGATGAACTCCACTGAGTAGAACCTTGGTGTGCGAAGGATGTGGGTATCACAGAGATGAGGGTTGGATGAAATGATACAGGGTATATGGATGGAAGTTACGACGAGATTGTGAGGGAAGCTGAGGGAGGAAGTGGTCTTACGAGAGGATGAGTAAGGTTTCGGCAAGAGAAGAGGCAGATGTTAGGAGAGAGTCCTGCTGCGACCAAAACATGATACCGTGAGAGAAGACCACACGGACGAAGCAGCCCTACAATGAAAAAGGAGAAGACCAAGCTACGCCTGAGTCTGAGGAAATATCAACCAAGAACAAAAATGTACCCACACCTCCATGCACTGCGTCATAATCGGGAAGAAATAATATCTTGACACCAACTTGTCCGACATGTCAACAACACTCTAATCGTAGCAGATCAATGACTGTAGGAAGAAGGACAAGGATGGTGGGAAATGATGTGAAGTTACCCCTATTTCATGGGAACGAGACTAAGAATACCGAGCAATACTGGTTCTTGTGTGAAGCAGTGTGGACTATTAAATAGACTCCAGAGGATGATGTCAAGAAGGGCCAACTGGCGATGACCCTTCAATGTTGCGCACTAGAATGGTTCATGAAGTTTGTACAATTTCCTAAGGGAACTCCAATGAAGACTCTAGAATAAATTAGAAAAGGATTGATTGAAGAATTCATAAAACCAAAATCTGAGGTGCGATACACTACTGAGCTGAAGGAGATAAAGCATTATCCAAACAAAACTGTTTGGGATTTCGATCAGTGATTCAAAAAATTGATGGAAAGAATCAGTTTCGAGATGAATGATGTTCAGCATAAGGAATGGTTCATCATGGCATTGGTACCACACATCATAATGTCATTGATGCAATAAAAGATTGTGACATAGAGCGAGGCTTTGGAGATTGCGATGAAGTTGGAGGCTTCACCTATTAGCGAGAATGCATTCCGTATGAATCAGATCCAAACACAACTGGCGAATTTGACACTCCAGTTGCAAGATATCAAGAAGGGAAAATATTATCGCTAGGAAGTTTGGTGTACTCGATGTCACCCAAAGGGACATCATAAGGATCAATGCCCATATTTTTCGAAACTACTTACTGTCAGGAGTGCTAAAACCATTGAGTTATGACTGCATTCCATGGTGTCGTATCTACCATGTTTATGGGCATTGACATGAATATTGTGGATATATGTAGAATATGGTCACGAAGCCAATGAATTTGTACTGCACATTTTTGCTGGTCTGTGGGACATGAAGATAAGGATTGTCATGCATATGATCTGCTCCAGGACACAACAATGGACATGCACTATGTGAAGGGAGAGGACCATAGAATGGTGCAGCAATTGCGACAACAGCCATAGGTGGTACAACCACTACCGCAAGCGCAGATGCAGTTTTTTCTGCAGGTGCAACCACAGCCGAAGTTTGTATAACAACTGTAACCATAGATGCAGTTTGTGCCACAACCATAGTTTGTTCCTCCACCTCTGCAGTACAATCATATGTAGATGGATCCACAGCAACCGCAGTATGTGCAACTACAATAGAATCCCCTGCAGCAACAACAATTGATTAGAATGCAGTATCAGGAGCAAGGAGGATTCTAAGGAGGAAGAGGTGGAGGTTTCAGTCGAGGTCGCTTACCTGTACACTGTTATAATTGTGGAGTGTTGGGACATTATCAGAGAGATTTCTCACAATTACAAACAAAGTGTACCTATTGTATCGTTGTTGATCACACTGTTGAGAATTGTCCGTAGTTGATCGCGAACTGGTAAGCTGGAAACATTCCTCGGTTATAGAACTCAAATCAGAATCAGCTGCAATACAATAACCTTTTCTAGAACTAGAATCAACTTCAGAATCAGAACCAAAACAAAAATCAGAATGTGAACGAACCTGTGAATCCACCGCTGAACTAGAATAAGGGGCCAAATGTTGTGAAGATCTCAGCAGAACCAAGAATGCAGGAAACTAATGTTGTTTTCATTACTCGTGGAGGTACGATGAGAGGGGATGATATCCTGTTTCCAAAACTTTGGTTGACTGGGAAGAAAAAGGTGCAGTTTGATTTTGATGTTGAAAGAGACACATTCTTTGAAGCCCATGATGCGATAAGAAGAAATATTGTTAAGTTTCCTATCTATGAGATGCTAAATGCTTTTGATTCCACTTCGGTAGTAGGACCATTGCAAAAACATGGTACCTTGTAGCACTTCTTTGAAAGTTGTTTGTCATTGGCGAGAGTTACTTATGCCCTCGCTGAGATTGAGGATTTGTTGCATCGACTGGCCAAGGGATGTAAGGAGTCTGCAGTGAACTCCTTACACAAGAAAAAGAAAGGAAAAGAGATGCACATGAATATTCAGATTGGGGACTATGAGGTAGATTCAGTCATCTTGGATCTAGGCTTAGAGGTCAACATTCTAATGAAGCAGACTTGGGAAAATATGGGGAGACCAAAGTTGGTTTGGTCCCCTGTGTAGTTGTGACTGGATAACTAGGATAGAGTAACACCAATTGGGCAATTTCCATGTTTTGTAGTGGAAGTAGAGGGGATGAAGACTTATGCTGATTTTGATGTGATTGAAGTAGTTGAAGGCGGAGGTTCATATCCCACAATGTTGGGGATTGGATGGGCCAATGACATATTGGCGGTGATAAATTTTAAGAAACGTGTTATGACTTTTGAAAACTGCGACATTAGGATCATCGTCCCGATGGACCCAAATGAAGGACGATGAGATGTGGAACTAGTTAAAGAGGAAGCTGTAAGAGGATGTGATCACACATATAACATCTAAGAGGATTACATCCATCTAAATGTCGATGGTGAGCTTGGTTGGTACAGCTTTATCTCTACATCTTCAGATTCTGATGATGCTTTGGAAAAATGGTAGAATCGAATGCATCAGGTATCACTTTGAAAGTGTGGCTTGATTACATAGTCATTGTGTCGAGTCACAATAGAAACTATTGAGCTACCAATATATGAAGGATTGCCTGAGTTGTCTAAGTTTTTGGTTGAATTTGAAGATAAGGTATTAGAACCACAATGGTTGTTGGCGTTGGATGAATCATTGAAGGCTACTTCAGCATGTTGGTGTGTGAACCATAAGAATTTGATCACTGGATGGTCACAGTGTCGAATATTGATGCAGTTCACTTTGGTGACACAAAAGCATACCACACTAGAAGGTAAGATGGGTGGAATAACCCTGGTGATCACCTAATTGAGTGTCAGACCTTGTGGGCATCGCGACCAAAGGATGAGTGGGTCCATGCTTTTGTCCACATGTTGGATGAAATTCCGCGGTCATGGTATGACACTGTATCAACGGAGTTGCACAGAGAGATCAGTACTTAGGAGGAGTTGATGATTTTCTTCAATCACACCTTCTGTTTCATGGATACCAATCCAACTATTCATAGTGCACTGCAGCACATCCGCGACATTGTTCTGAAGGTAGTTCCAGTCACATATCGAGTGGATCCACATGCAACATGTCCGATGCAGTCAATGATAAAGTAATACAATGTGATGGGAGGACTAGATGACGGTGAGGATCCATGGAACATCAATATTCTAGAGACAGAAGGGAGTCGGGATATCACAATACCTGACGTACCAATGGATCCGATGAATCAACTGTTGAAAATTAGGAAGGTCAACATTGGGATAGAGGAGAAACCAAAGTTTGAAAATGTTGGGGACTAGTGATATGGAGAAACCATGGCAAATATAACGGATATGCCACATGAATTCCAATATTTGTTTCCTACAAAGTGTTCTGTGATGAAGGGAATACTGGGGGACTTAGGAGAGATTAAGATCCCAGTGAAACCAGATACGAAGATAGTAAAGTAGAGGCCATATTGCTTGAATTCACAATACAAGGAGAGGGTCAAAGCTGAGCTCGACATAATGTTGGATGATGGGATAATAGAGTCGGTTGAGGAATTAGAATGGATCATCCCCATGGTTGTGCAAGACAAGAAGACAAGTGAGGTTCGGATTTGTGTCGACCTCATAAAATTGAATTATGCATGTCTGCATGATCCATTTTCGACACCATTCATTGATGAGGTGCTAGAAGGAGTGGGCGGTCAAGAAATTTATTCATTCATAGATGGATTTTATCGCTATCACCAAATTAAGATCATGAAGGAATATCACCACAAGACAACCTTTGTTACTAAATGGGGATGTTTTCAGTACACTGGCCAGATGCCCTTTGGAATGAAGGATGCACTTGCAATTTTCTCTAGGATTGTTGTCGCTGTATTCAAAGATTTTATTTAGAAGTTTCTGACGGTTTAAATGGATGACTAAAAGGTTTACGGATCGTTCAGGGACCATTTGGCGAACTTGCGACTGATGCAAGAGCGATGTCGACAACATCATATTGCGCTGAAATCGAAGAAGTGCATTTGCTACACACCTTTTGGGATGTTGTTGGGACACATTGTTTGCAAGAAAGGACTGTTGGTTGACCCCCTAAATATTGCATCGATTTTTAGTTTCCACTACCTACAAATGTGAAGCAATTATACTATGAAAGAGAGGGAAGGTTTGGAAATGGTATATGCGCTACAGAAGTTTCGACATTACCTATTGGGTGATCATTTCAAGATGTTCACAGACCATTCTGCTTTGAAATACTTGGTCAATAAGACTGTGTTGGGGGTGAATATATGGTGTTGGCTACTTCTCTTTCAAGAGTTTGATTTTGAGATAATTGTGAAGCCGTGGCGCTTGAATGCGGGCCCATATCACTTATCGCATATTGAGACAGGTGAAGAACCAACAAACATTAAATATGGGTTACCAGATGCACAATTGTCTAGAGTTGATATGGTTGATGATTACTATGAGCAAATAGCTCAGTTTTTTGCGATGGGAACAACACCAGAAGAGCTTACTACAAGTCAGCAGAAGCAGTTGATTGTTAAGGCCGTGGATTTTTAGTTGATCGCAGGACAAATCTATAAGCTAGGACCAAATGAAATCTTACAACGATGTGTCCTACCACATGAACAAGGGAAAATATTGGCAGAGGAACATGCGAGAATCACAGGTGGACACTATGGTGGCCACACTACTACCAGGAAGGTGCTCCGCGTAGGGCTTTGGTTTCCCACTCTCCATGGTGATGCGATGAACTATGCACGAACTTGCGATGTCTATCAAAGAACTGGGAAACCATCAAGGATGGATGAGATGTCGTTGCTACCTCATGTGATGTTGCATCCATTTAATAAATGGGTTTTGTACTTTGTTGGGCCAATAAACCCACCTAGAAAGAAAACTGGTGCACAGTACATCATTACAATGATAGACTATTTAACAAGAGGGTGGAGCCCGCACCTGTTGTAGATTGCATTGTTGTGACAACAACGAGGTTCCTGTTTAAAAACATTATTACTCGGTTTGGGTTCCCAAGGATATTGATGAGCGACCAGGGGAGTCACTTCATAAATTGCATAGTCAATGCATTAACATAAGAGCTTCATATCCAACATAAGAAGAGTACATCGTATCATCCACATGTGAATGGGACAGTGGAGGTGTTCAACAATGTGTTGGAGAATGTGCTCACAAAGGTATGTAACACAAATAGGGATGAATGGGATTTGAAGATTCCAGTAGTCTTGTGGGCATATCGCACCACATGAAAATATTGACTAGGAAAACACAGTTCAAATCGGTGTATGGGAAAGAGGCAGTCATGCTAATGGAGTAAATTGTTCCAAGTTTGCACATAGAAATAGCAACGGGCATGGATGATGAAGTAGTATTAGAAGAAATCCTGGCTCAATGCTGCAGCTCGAGGAGGACCGATTTGTTGTAGGTTTTCACCAGCGCGTTGAGAAGGATCAACAAAAATATTGGCATGATCGACATATTAAGCACAAAAAGTTTTAGCAAGGAGACCTAGTACTGATGTATGACAATAAGTTCACGAAACATCCAGGTAAGTTATAGATGCATTGGCTAGGTCCATATCTCCTTAATTCCATTACTTCAAGAGGTGCAGTACAATTGTAGCAGTTAGATGGAGTAATGCTTCCAAAGCTAGTGAATGGTAGCAGGCTGAATCCCTCCAGGACGGGCCAGGAGCTGCATGATGCTTGAGGCACTGCGCGATGGAAAAAAATATTTTTGGTTTTGCATGAGGGTCATTAGGAGGATGGAACACCAAGACGAAGTGGATGTGCAAGGAGAGGAGTCAGTATTGCAGTTAGGGAGTCATGTCGCAACAACTGCAGGGCTGTGACACAGTCAAATCAACCATAAATTTAGCAGTTAAAATAGTTATCCGGTGGTGCTCTTGGATCAGACATGTATTAATGATGGATCTAACTGTTGGATTGATAGGATTGATGACGGATTCAAGAGATTAATGCATGATTTTTTCATAATGATGAAAAGGGGATCGCAATGATTTGGCCATAATGGGCGGAAGATCGATTTGGCGCTATAAGAAGTGGCAGAACACGGTTGTAATTCACCATTGTGCAAGTGTGAGTTGTCGATAGAGTTGCAGAGAAGTATTGCAGTGAGTTGAGTTGTAGTGATTGGTTTCAAAGCTGTAGAGTGGAGTAAGGTTGAGTTCCCATTGGGAACTAGGGGGAATTTTTGCGACATGCTGCATGAGGAGGTCACACTTGATATTTATAGCAAGAGATATTCACCAGTCATCAGGGTACCCATTGAAGAAGAAATTGCAAGTATGCCAGTGGGTTCGTCATCGGTTCCAAAGAAGAAGAGGGGGGCACAAATATAGAAGTCCCTGATTCAGAAGAGGATATAGAATAGAACGTCTGCGTAGGCATAGGAGGAGGCACTTGCACAGGAAAGTCCATACACATCAGGGGCTGAGGAGACATCCACCTGCCCAAGGGTATCCGGTGGCAATATTCATGGGTATGTGCCTCCCTGTCGGCCTAATGTGAAACCCAGGACTACATTGAAGAACCAGGAATACCTAGTCAAGATGCTGACGATACCACAGGGTATGACTTGTACCAGGGACATTGTGCCCTCATTGACATGGATGAAGTATGAGGACCATGATATGCTCACATCAACGAATATTACTAAAGAACCGTATCTACCTGCAACATAGGTAGAGGCAACCCAATAACACAAATTCCACATGATTGGGTGAGGGGCTTGGAGATATCAGGGTTGTTGGGACTGATCAACATTCTGCATTTTGGGCGATTGAATGAGGAAAATACATGCATCAAGAAACTCTTGGCATGCTTCCATGGACGGATTCTATGGCTAGACCGGTCAGTCGTAGTCATTGTGGCACTAATTTTAGAGATCACGGGGCTACCTAAGGAGGGGATCGACCCATCACAGTACTTTAAGGGTAAAGACAACGATAGGAGGTTGGCTGCCCAGCTGAATAGAATATACAACCTGGAGCACGACAGACCTGGAGCACGACAGACATGCATACCATGTTGACAGTATAAACAATCGAGTGGTTCGCATTGCGGTAAGGATTTTGGGTAGCAATGTTGTCCGAATGAGCAGACCTAACCAATGCAATTCAGGGGTCATCGCTTGCGCAGAGAAATGTGCACAAGGGGTGCAGATGAACTGGTCATTGTTCTTGATGAACCCGTTGAAGGATGATGCACTCGTAGTCAAGGAGGGGAAACGACCATTCACATACAGTTGGTTTCTCATTTTGATTGCGCTAGTGGCTTGGATGGAGTCAGACGATTATCAGGGGATGGATGTAGATGCAGTGAAGGTTTGAAAAGGTGCATGATACCAGAAACTCTTGTACATGAAGGAAGAAGAGCGACTGAAGGACTATGCAATTCAGTTTTGGATATACTGGGAGGCCTTGCAGGCTGCAACAGTGAAGGTTCCGTAATTGAGAGAAGAAGTTGTGGTGAAGTATCAACGAGTCCTTCGGTTTGCGATTGGGCTGCATGCATTCATGTGTAGGCATGGAGAGACCCAAATAAACAATGGATTCCCACAACATATAAGGTTTCTGAGGTGGATATGGAGACTATTATGGATGATTGGCCCCAGGAGTGGTGTACACTTGTCAGCATTGAGGAAATGTCGACGGGTCCACCAGCTGATGCATCGGTGGATCCTCTACCTGACCCATCGAGTGATCATGAATCTGATGAAGCATCAATGCAGACACCCATGGATTCAAATGTAGAGCGACTGTTTGAGGAATCACGTACGAAGAAGAGGCAGGATCGGGGTGTGACCAACAACACCGCACATGTGAGTGAGAAGCAATTGAGCCATATCATTGCGACAATTACTATAGCGACTGATGCAGCGGGAGAACATATGAAGAAGCAAGAAACAAATGTATTTGGTGAGGTAAAAGCTCACCTTAATTCTTTAATTGATGCAGTTTTGAATAAGGCACTGAAGGCAGCTACTATGCAGAAGATTGGCTCAATTAGCACTAGGACGCGGATTAGGAATGTGCAAATTTCACTGCATGCAATCGAGACCAACAGTGAGGATCTCAATGCCTTGCTGAAATAGTTAAAAGATATTTCCATAGACATCAATGCACTATCAAAACAAAAATTGGTACACATGCAGAGGGTCGCCAATCAGGAGTTGGCAGACAGGGAACAAGTAGTCAATGATTAGTTCTTGAGGTTGCAAGAGAAAAAGGTTGAAGCACGCAAAGAGATTCAGGTGTTGCAGTAGGAAAAAGAACGAATGGTAGAAAAGAAAGAAAAGGAGATTGTGGAACTAAAGAAGGAGCAGGAGCGATTGGTCATAGATAAAGTGTAGCTATGGGACAACAGAGTGCAATTGGAGCAGGAATTTTTTTTTGCTTTCCAACAGATACCTGAGATCACAGAGGAAATGGATGCAGAGACAAAAGCATAGCGACTTGGGGCTGTCATTACACAATTACAACACAATAATAAAGACCTGTAGGACTTGGTACATATAGACACACCACTAGATAAAGTTGCATAGAGGAAATGCGCCATTGAGGACTTAGTGACGCAGCTGGAGGAAATGGAGCAAGAAGCAAAGCAAGTGACTAACGTGAACACACAATTTTGGGGAAGTGTAGTGCAAGACGCACAGTTGGAGCAGTTGACCACCCAGTTGAAGGAGGATGAGGGGAATTTGGAAAAATTGAAGACATCACTTAAAGAGATTCCCCCAGTCATAAAGGTTGCAAAGATGAAGAAATTGTAGCAGTGGGTTGTAAATGCCAGGGATTGTCAATAGAGGCACACAATGCAGTTAGATGAATTTCAATAGATTGGTGTGCAACTATCGGTAAAGGAAATTTCAGTGCTCCAAGAGGTTTAGGAGGGAAGTAAGGATATCATAGCAAATATCACCAAGAACCCATTAGAGTATGACTTGATAGAAAGACGAGATACTACTTAGAAAATAAAAGAATAGGTCAAAGAAATTGCCTAATAGTACCAGGACTTCAAGGTGAATATCAACAAATACAATATTTCTAGCTGACGTGGCTTGAGGGTGAGCCACAAGATTATGTTGGGGGCCTATTGGAAGGATGTTTTGGGGTAATTTAGTTGTGAAACATCGTGGATGCTGCGCAAAGTCAAATATTTTGCGCAAGATGGAAAATGGCGCGCAAGATGGATTTACAATATTTTATGTATTTTGGTCATATTTTGTAGTTTTGAACCACATTTTATGGATTGTGGTCATTATTTTGTAGAATATATTAAGAATTAGTTAGGAATTAGACCATCAATGTAAAGTCACAAGCCTATAAGTAGATTTAGAAGTGAAAATGTTAGGTCTTCTTAGAGGGGCTTCTTAGATCTTGCTCTTGCTGGTTGGATCATCTGAGTGGGGACTTCTGAGATCTGCTTGGATATTTCTTAGCTAGTTTTGGTGAGATGTTTCTAGCTCTATATGTGACTGAAGGACTATTCTGAGAACCTGTGTTTTGTTGTGAAGGATAAAATGACATGACAAAGATTGAGCAGAACCACTGTGTCTTTTACTGTCTTTCTGTTTTCCTATTTTCTATGATGCAAATGTGAATGCGATATGTATCTGCAATGTATATCTATGAATGATGCATTGTTTCTCTTCTATGAATGATGATATACTTCTAGATCTATTTGTGCACTGATGTTTTTCTTTGATTCAAATATGTTAATGCGATCTATTGAATGATGACATGATTTTGTTAATGCATAATCTGAATAATTAGATCTGTTGAATAATGATGTGCTGAGTTGATAAGTCGATGAACGACCCTCATTCATATTGCGCAAAATTGGTTCCGACAGTTCTCCCTTGAACATACCAGGCGATACTTCATCTACTTTGCAGGTGTTGTCAGACATGGTAAAACCTGTCTGGGCTAGTGCTAAGGGGGATCGCGGTAGTTTGGCTATCAACAGAAAGTGAACCCCTATCGATGGGTTTTGTGTCAACATCAACCTAGAATCAAAGGGATCAATGACACCTAGCACAGAAAACAACGCTTACGTTGAGAACGAAAAGTTTTAAGTACTTCTAGAGCAGACATGGTAATGGGGGACAGGGTCAATTCATAAAAAATACTATAGTTGAGTGCAACTTTGGCAGTGGCATTGTTTGCAACGTGACGCATAGGGAATCATGGGACTTTGGTAGTCCTGTCCATAGGGCGTCTCAAAAAACACAAAGAAATGTCAGGAGTGGCGGAGGTATATGCCNTGGCAGTGGCATTGTTTGCAACGTGACGCATAGGGAATCATGGGACTTTGGTAGTCCTGTCCATAGGGCGTCTCAAAAAACACAAAGAAATGTCAGGAGTGGCGGAGGGATATGCCACATATGGGTTAATGGTTTCCATGGAGGAACCATACTGTTTTTGTCACGTCTAGAGATTGACATTGGACGATAACGTCATGAGGCGATGGACACTGGCATTAGTGGGTTGAGCCGCAGCAATGGTTGCGAGAGATTATGGGGCCAAGGGATGGGTTTTAACCATTCCTTGCTGTGGTAGGGGATTTTGGAGCACCATAGGTGGAGGACCCTATGGTGCTGGGTTTGGCGGAGTCGAAGCAGTTGCATTGGGATCACGTTGACTATAATTTTGGAGTAATTAATGGACATGAGTCAAGTGAGGACACTGATGAGTGTAATGGCCGTAACTGTGGGTTCTTCCTAGGTCAAGCGGGATGCTGAGGATTCTATGAAGGAGGCTCAATGTTGTTATTGTTTGAAGGGTTGGCTTGCTGGCCACCTCCTTGAGGCTGGTTGTTACCCCGATTCCTACCTTTCTTATTCCTTCCCTACCCTTGTTGGTTATTTAGGGTGGGTTGGTTAGGGAGGTTCTGTTGTGCATAGACCTATCCTATGGGAGCAAGATAATTCAGGGCTGGAGTCGAAGCAGGTTGCATAGGTGGTACGAAATAGACCGGAGTAGCTAGTGGGGCTACAAAGCCATCCGTTTGGCTAGTACACGAGTGTGGTGAACAAGTAGGTCTATGAACGTGAGGAGTTGGTGCAGGAGGATCATAGGAAGGGGTGGCTTTGGACTATGTCATTACACATGAATAATCATGGGTATAGCCTAGAGGTGCATACAAGGGAATACATCTAGACTGAGCCGTCACATGTCAAATATCAAGGACGTAACCTAGTTTGGAAACACTATGGGTGTTACTAGGATGGGGTGGCATCATGGGAGAGGCTAGATAAAACTAAGGATGATGGGTAATAGAGCCGATAACTCCATCAACAACATGAGATTCCCCTAGAATATCTCAACATGAGGTTCTGACATCGGTAGCATCAGGTATAATGGTATACAAGTAACTGAATTGGTCGTATATTAGATCAAAGTGCTGACCCTTAAGGATGGCTTCCTCTTCGATTTGTTGACACTCAGATGCGACACCATTGGCTATGGGGGGAGTAATATTTTGAGGAACCAATCTAGGAATATCCTATCATCTAACTAGATCTTACACAACCTAAGACGACGATGCCATTCATGGATATGATCCGTCATATGGGTAGCTATGTTATACCGACAGGATAATAATATTTCAACTCCCATGTCATAACAGATGGGTAACTAGAAGTGTTGAAGGAACATCAAATCTAACAAGGATAAGTAAGGGTAAGTAGCATGAGACAGTTTGATATACCACTTGGCCGCAGCACTAGTGAGTGTGCGTTGGAACAATCTCAACGTACAGCATCATCCACTATGTTGTTAGATGTACACCATAGTTGGAATGACATAATGTGATTTTGAGGATCCTCTCCTGCCTTACCCTCAAACTTAGGGATGTCTGAGGGAATCTTGGTAGGAATAGGAGGCCATTGTGGGTGGTGAGGAATGGGATCATTGGTAAACCATGCCAAATCAGGAAGGTTGAGACTAGCCATAAAAGGTAGGCTAGAACCAATATTTGCTCAGGAAGGACCAGCAATGGTTCCAATGGCAGCAGGAACATGGTTTCCATGCATAACTGGGGGTGGATAAGGTTGAATTATGACAATAGGAAAAATCGCTGGTATGGTAGGAATAGTCAGAACAGACATGGAAGGGCCAATTCCCCTAGGTATAAATGGTGGAAGGGTAGTGACAACAGTGACTGGAATGGGACCACCACTAGTGGGTACTGAACCAAAAGTAGTGTGTGTAGTGACGAGAGGCCCACTAGGACCATGGCCCGTCATCCCGGTTGAAGGGATACTCATGATGATAGGTGGAATGGATGTAATCCCACTACTAACAATACCCCCTTGAAAGGGATCAATATGTGCACCAACCATGGGGATATATGGAGCAATGAACAAAGGTGGGTTCGGACTCATATGAATCTAAATCAAACTTAGAGGCCGTATGTAGCTCTAACAGTGGTGAATAGAGTCAAATATGGATCCGATGGTGACAGTTCAAGGAACAGAACTAGGGGGTTTTCCTCCTAATACTATATGAGTAACATGTTGGAGCTATGATGGTGTGATGGAGTGCCATGTAATGAATGAAAACTCAAGAGTATCAATCACAGGGTCAAAAACCAAACTACAACCGAGTGTGTAGAAGGAGAGTGTATGAAATGGTGGCTCACAAGACAAAAAAAATCTCTAAAACCGAACTACGATAGTGGGTCACAACAAGGCGAGTCTAAAACAAAGTGTCCAGAAAGCTAACGAACAGTACTAGCTATAAAATAAAATGACACACTAATATTGTTAGGGTTAACCTTGACTTGAGATCGAGTCAAAGGTGGTTAGGTCTAGCACATGGTTTGGGCACATGGTTTGTTGTAGCCCATGGTATTGTCCCAATATAGTATTGCATGTGTTAACCTTGACTTGAGATCGAGTCAAAGGTGGTTAGGTCTAGCACATGGTTTGGGCACATGGTTTTGTTGTAGCCCATGGTATTGTCCCATGGTATTGCATGTGATTAAGCCTTTATAAGGCTTGAGGAGGCTCCATTGTAAATCATACTGAGGTGAGTACTGTATGGTACTGGATGTGAGTACTGTATAGTACTGGATGTGGGTACTGTATTGTACTGGAAGAGAGATTGTGAGAGCTTGAAGAGGAAGTGCAACGGTTTTGCTGCAGGGTGTATCCCTTCATCTTTCTGGACTGAAATAAAAGGACTAGAAAATTTGTTTGTGGACGTAGCCCATCGTTTGGGTGAACCACGTTATATCTGTGTCTCTCTGTAATGTTTAATTGTGTTTTTGCATCTTGTTTATTGATTTAACTCTATAATTGTTATTGCTCTGCAGTCCTATTTTTCTAACAATTGGTATCAGAGCCAAAAGGTCTATTTTGTTTGTAAACTCGCAGGAAAGAAGGGTTCCTTGATCGAGTGGGAGCAATGGAGGAAGAAAGAAAGTTCGGGGTCGATAAATTTAACGGCCAAAACTATCAGTTATGGAAGATGCAAATGGAGGACTATCTGTACCAGAAATATCTGTACCTGTCATTGGGCCGAAAAGTAAAACAGCCAGTGGCTATGAAGGATGAAGAATGGGAGGTTCTTGACAGAAAGACACTAGGAACAATACGGTTGTTCCTGGCTTCGTCAGTGGCCTTCAATATTTCAAAAGAAATAACAACAGAGGGTGTGATGAGCGCATTGAGTAAGCTCTATGAAAAACCCTCGGCTTCTAACAAGGTATTTTTAATGAAGCGTTTATTTAATATGAAGATGTCGAAAATTGGATCTGTTGCTGACCATTTAAATGAGTTTAATACACTTACCAGTCAGTTAAGTTCTGTAAAAGTGAACTTTGATGATGAGGTTAGGGCTCTTCTAATCTTGTGCTCATTGCCAGAAAGCTGGAATAGCTTGGTCATGGATGTAAGTAACTCTGTCCCTAGTTCAAGCACTCTTAAGTTTGATGATGTTGTTAGTGTTATTCTTAGTGAGGAAATGCGAAGGAAAAGCACAGGTGAGACATCAGGTAATGCGTTCACCATGGAGAGCAGAGGGAGACAAAAAGAGAGAGGAAGGAACCCAAGAAATCGCGGCAAGTCTAAAAAGGGAAGATCCAAGTACAGATTTGGAAAAATAGAATGTTGGAACTGCGGTAAGAAAAGACATCTAAAGAAAGACTGCAGAGCACCAAAGAAGAAAGGTGAGAGGCAGCAAGAGACTACCCAGGAAGCTAATGTAGCAGGTGATGTGTTACAAGATGCTTTGATTCTTGCATTAGATAATACTAGTGATTACTGGGTAGTAGATTCAGGGGCTTCATGTCATGCTACACCCCATAGGAAATTCTTTTATGATTATGTTCAAGGTGATTTTGGGCATGTGTTATTGGGGGATGATGAACCATGTAAAATTGCTGGAAAGGGTAAGGTACGGATCAAACTAAATAATGGAAATGACTGGTTGCTAAAGGATGTAAGGCACATTCCTGCTATGAAAATAAATCTGATCTCAACAGGGCAGTTGGGATATGGCGGTTGTTTGTCTACGTTTGGAGAAATGTGGTGGAAGGTCACTAAAGGATCAATGGTAATTGCAAAAGGAAATAGGATAGGTACATTATATTTATTCCCTCATAACACTGATTATTCTATTTCTGTAGCTTCCACAGAAACAGGTGCAGCGTTGTGGCATCATAGGCTTGGCCACATGAGTGAGAAGGGGATGCAGATTCTCCACTCAAGGAAACTACTTCCAGATCTGAAGCAGGTAAGTTTGGAATTTTGTGAGAACTGTGTTTATGGAAAACAGAAGAGAGTTAGATTTCTCAGGGTTTGGAAACAAAAGAAGAGTGAAAATTTAGAGCTTATCCATACAGATGTATGGGGACCATCTCAGGTACAATCTCTTGGTGGCTCTCGTTATTATCTTACTTTTATTGATGATGCAACTAGAAAAACTTGGGTTTATTGCATTAGACATAAATCTGATGTGTTTGATACTTTTAAGAAGTGGAAAGCTTTGGCTGAGAATGAAACAGGAAAAAGGTTGAAATGTCTCAGATCTGATAATGGAGGTGAGTACTGCAGCAAGGATTTTGACAGTTACTGTTCCCACAATGGGATTCACAGAGAGAAGACAGTCCTGGGAACACCCCAAGAAAATGGCGTGTCAGAAAGGATGAACAGAATGATCATGGAGCGTGCAAGGTGTATGAGATTGCATGCAGGGTTGCCCTTACAGTTTTGGGTTGATGCTGTAAACACTGCTGTTTATTTAATAAACAGAGGGCCTTCAAGCACTTTGGATGGTGGAATTCCAGAGGAGGCATGGAAAGGTAAACAGGTAAAATACTCATTTCTGAGAACTTTTGGTTGTGAAGCACTTGTCCATATTGATAAATATGA
>LPNX010039958.1:101455-183862 GCA_001517045.1 Pseudotsuga menziesii | reverse complement strand
AGGTTCAGACACTGTTCTACAGGGATATGTTGATGCAGATATGGCTGGTGATAAAGACAGCAGGAGGAGCACCATAGGGTATGTGTTCACTGTAGGTGGAACAGTAGTAAGTTGGATTTCAAAACTGCAACAGGTTGTTTCACTTTCAACAACGAAAGCAGAGTATGTTGCTGCTACAGAGGCTAGTAAGGAGATGATTTGGTTGCAGAGGTTCATGGAAGAATTGGGTAAGAAACAGGAGAATAGTAGGTTGTACAGTGACAGCCAGAGTGCCATTCATCTTGCAAAGAACCCAGTCTTTCATTCAAGGAATAAACATATATAACTCAAGTACCACTTCATAAGATCCGTTCTAGATGAAGAACTGTTAAAACTGGAAAAGATTCACACTAGCCAGAATCCTGCAGACATGTTGACAAAGGGAGTAACCAGAGAGAAACTGAGTTCCTTCTCAGTTTCTGTTGGCCTTAAAGCATGAAGGTGAAAATAAGAAATTTTCCAAGTCCAAGGTCCAGCAAGTGCAGCAGTGGTAGAGTTGCTGTGATTAGTCACCATGAAGGCACATGAAAAAATGTAATAAAGCGGTTTGCATGTAAATGGGCATATGGCTGTAAGACCTGGTAAGGCATGCATACCCCTGGTAACTCACCGGTAAAGTCGAGAGATAGACCTAGGTGATAGGGGGTGTATGTAAGATTCCTCAGTAAATACTTGAGGGGAGTTGGTGATTACTCCAAGTCAAGTTTAAAGGGGGGATTGTTAGGGTTAACCTTGAATTGAGATCGAGTCAAAGGTGGTTAGGTCTAGCACATGGTTTGGGCACATGGTTTGTTGTAGCCCATGGTATTGTCCCATAGTATTGCATGTGTTAACCTTGACTTGAGATCGAGTCAAAGGTGGTTACGTCTAGCACGTGGTTTGGGCACATGGTTTTGTTGTAGCCCATGGTATTGTCCCATGGTATTGCATGTGATTAGGCCTTTATAAGGCTTGAGGAGGCTCCATTGTAAATCGTACTAAGGTGAGTATTGTATGGTACTATATGTGAGTACTGTATAGTACTGGATGTGGGTATTGTATTGTACTGGAAGAGAGACTGTGAGAGTGTGAAGAGGAAGTGTAGCGGTTTTGCTGTAGGGTGTATCCCTTCATCTTTCTGGACTGAAATAAAAGGACTGGCAAATTTGTTTGTGGACGTACCCATCATTTGGGTGAACCACGTTATATCTGTGTCTCTGTAATGTTTAAATGTGTTTTTTCATCTTGTTTATTGATTTAACTGTATAATTGTTATTGCTCTACGGTCCTATTTTTCTAACAATTGGTATCAGAGCCAAAAGGTCTATTTGGTTTGTAAACTCACAGGAAAGAAGGGTTCCTGGATCGAGTGGGAGAAATGGAGGAAGAAGGAAAGTTTAGGGTCGATAAATTTAACAACCAAAACTATCAGTTATGGAAGATGCAAATGGAGGACTATCTGTACCAGAAAGATCTGTACCTGCCTTTGGGCGGAAAAGCAAAACAACCAGCGGCTATGAAGGATGAAGAATAGGAGGTTCTTGACAGAAAGGAACTAGGAACAATACGGTTGTGCCTGGCTTCGTCAGTGGCCTTCAATATTTCAAAAGAAATAACAATAGAGGGTGTGATGAGCGCATTGAGTAAGCTTTACAAAAAACCCTCGGCTTCTAACAAGGTATTTTTAATGAAGCGTTTATTTAATGTGAAGATGTCGAAAAGTTTGACTAGAACGACTCACAAACCAAATAAGTGGAATCTCAAAACAACCAAGGGGCTACAAAGGATCAAATATGGATAGAAACAGGTCGAAAAATGGTTTGACATAGACAGGGGGTATGAAATAGGGATCTGAAGCACTGAAATAGAGTGAAAAATGCAGGTCACACCTATTGGTGGAACAAGCACAATCAAGGTCACACGAAATAGAGAAACAATAGAGATATGGGCAGAAAAAACAATTGACAGAGCCAAGTCACGCAAGAAGAGGATTAAGCACCATGAGTCTCTCAAAACTGAGTGACAATAGCGATCGGGGTCGCTCTGAATGCCAGTACATGAGTGATTTGGGATTCTGAGCTAGGTCGTTATTAATGGGGAAAAAGGCGTGACCTGGGTCACACTTATTGAGAAATAAAGGTGCAACTGGGTCACATCTTTTAGCCGGATAGGTGTGACTTGGCTCAAACGATTTTTGTTTTGAAAACCATACTTTCAGCTAGGTCCGAGGGGTAGGAATTAATGCAGTACTGGTTCAAATATGTCATGATGGGGTTAGATTTGTGATGGATGAGTTAAGAGAATAAGAAAAATCCAATATAAAAACATGCAAAAACAAATATCTGTATGGATCAACCAAGCACCAAAAATGTACTGGGGATTTCTCCCCTACTACATGCAAAAGCACCAACGTTAGCTCGTCCAAAGCATAAGGAAGAGTTCAACAATAACAAAAGAAACAAGACAATAACACCACATATTTTTTAGGGTTTTCACATGTATAAACTAACTAATGCAATAAAATAAACATGATCACACTTTTCTGAAAATGGGCCATCGCAGTCGTCCTTGGAAATGGTTCCACAACCCCACAGTTTGGGTCTCCAATCTCTTCCACAACTGGTTGTCAAATGGGGGAAGTGAATCCAAATGGGTACGGAATGAACTCAATGTACACTGTGGTAAATGGCGTGGAAAAATATGGGAATAATGGAGAAAAGTGTATGATGTGACCGATGGAAAATGGAAAAAAGTGTTTTGGGGGAGTCCTTCACAATGTATGTATAGTATGTTCTTAGGGTTTTTTACCCATGGTATTTATCTATGGTTTTTTGACCGATTCTCATTTTTAGGGTTTTTGACCCTTTTTGGGAGAGAGTGGGGACAAATCACAATAAATGATCATCATCCCTTCATTTATGGGAAGGAATAATGATGTTTTAGACCATTTTTAGTGGAAATACAATTGTGAAGATAAAAAGTGAAGGAAATATGGTGGGAATATGGTGTATGACTATGGTTTAGACCATGGAGAGCTAGGTGAACACTTTTTAATGTTAACAAATTCCTAGAATCATCTATCCTAAACAAGCTCTAAACACCATACTTGTAAATTCTAGATATTATGAAGTGAACAAATGTGTTCACAAAACTGGTCCCAAATATTGACACATAAAAACTATCAATAATATAGATGACCAAAAAAAGTGTTGATCAACATCCCAATATTGTATCTTGTTAAAAACGATGTATGGCAATATATGAATGATTCAACATTAGAGTGAATCATAATCTTGCTAAAATCTACTGAGAAGTAAACTAGGTGAACCATTCATTGGTACTACTCCAAATCCTGTAACTACATGTCATTAAACATGTTGAAAAATCATGCAAGTCACACATACACAAGTGAATGAATCCTCAAATGAAAAAATGTAGAAAACCATATATCCATACAAATATCCTTAAAATCCATGAAAATATCACAAAACTCATGAAAAATCCTAAAAGATAAAGTGCCAAAGTTCAAACTAACCAATTGAAAACTCGCCGTGAGTAATCTGTGTAAATGTCATCAAATCCTAAAACCATCATTAATTCATGATCATGTATTCAATAGATCCCCAATCCATCATATTCATTAATAAACCAAAGTAAAATGCTCAATCATGTTTGTGATCCATCATCGATCCTATCATGAATCCATCATCTTGTCTAAAATCCATTCTGAAATCCATGATTCTGAAAAGACCATAGTCCACAAAATCATTGAGTCAACTTCAAAACTTAAGTTTGACATCATCAATATCTTCCCCTTGTCAATTGAAAGGTGAGAAGTACTATTACCTATAAATCAACAATATCAATATAACCTCCCACCTCAAGGACTACAACAAATGGGTCCTAATCATGCTCTGAATCATCAATTCCTAAATAAAAAAATTCATGATAGTTTATTGTAGATATATATCCAATCAAGCATGCCTTCATTTGTATATGAACCCAATGGTAAGAGCACTCCAACAACATGGCTTCCAAAATCTAGTGGCAAGTACCTAACCATCCAAAATTTGCTTGTTTTCTTTGAATCTTTATTCGCCTTTGACACATTTCTAAAAGGTGAGTTTTCTTCTACACAAAATGCATGGATTATGATCAAATCAAAGTAATGTGATATGACCAAATCGATGATACTATTGAAAATTTTCAATGTAATGTACCTAGGGAGTCTAATATGGGGTACTTGGGGAGGTACCCAAGGGTATAATGTATGTAATGTGGCAATAATCATGGAATAGCCCCATTTGGTAGTTTATGGGTAATAAATAATCCCACTAGGCCGTCAAAAGAAACAATATAATAATAAGGGGTAGTTGGCATATAAACCTCAGAAATACTCATGAGAAAATATAAGTATATATGGGTATGTATCTCGATGGGTTAGCTCAAGTGGTTAATATCTGTGAATTTAAGAAGAAGGTATTGAGGTCAAATATTCAGGTGGATATATATAAATATATAAGGGCCTCACTTGATGTCCCCACCAAGTTAGGCTCCATAATCAAGGTTGATAAGGAGATCCCACTTTAGGTGCCCCCCTAGTAATTATTCCCACGGACATAGCAACCCCTCTCCAAGGTAGTGAATCACATTGAAAAACAAAGTATACATGGGTATCATTGTATGGGTATGTTGGATGAATTGTACTGTAGAAATCATGGCTTATTTTATGATTCCTTCCTTAAGTAGTATTTGATGGTGTTACCCTACCTTAAGGGTTCTTTCCATGTTCTTGTGTTCTTTATGGTGTGAATGTATCTTATTATATGAATTTGAAGGGTTCTATATCATTTGGGATTTGATTTCTCAGTTAAGTATTACTACAAGTGGTATCAAAGCTCTTTATCGGAAAAAGAAAAAAAACAAACAATGGGATATTTTTTTTCCTTTCGCAAATATTTGAAGGAAAAAGGAAGACAGTGATATTAAAATTAATTTCTATTTTTGTGTGTGTATGTGTAAAATATTAATAAATTTATTTCCTATCTATGTTCATCCTACTAAGATACCCAATTAAAAAAAAACAATTGTAAAAAACAGAGTCCAGGAGGTGGTGTTATCACTTATTTAAAATAAGCTATTTTAGGATTTTTTGGTGATGGTTTCATATATTACAAATCCAATAACTTTTGATACAATTTCCATATTTCCATCCATCTAGTCCTGATAGACTCAAAATGACCATGGAATTTCATAGTTGTGTTCATAATAGATATTTTGAGAAATATTGGGGGGGGGGGGGGGGGGGGGGTGGTGGGGGTTATGATGATTTTAAATTTGTCACCTCAAAGTAAGTGATTCTGTTCAAAACCCTTGTCTATTTTTGGATTTATGTGAAGAAATATGGTTATTATAGGAAAAGTTGTTGGTGCTACTATTGAAGAATACATAAATGTGATCAAGTCACTATTGGGAATTTGGTGGAGACATGTTGTAATCCTTAGATTACAACATGATGTTGATAAATGGTGGTAGTCACTTAACACTAAGGGACTTTTAGCTGAATAAGTTGAAGATATATTTTTAGATAAGTAGTGTCATGATGTGAAAAATGATAAATAAAGAACTTAGGGTTTGTTTTCATATTACAATTTCTTATTACATGTTTATGGATGCATTTAGAAATAGAAGGTCATTGTTTCTATAAACCCTAGTAGAAAACATAATTTCATAAATGCTAACATGGATAAAAGATTGGAAATCACCACAAAGTTTATTCAAAGCATACGTGTTAAGGGTGGGAACATTGAAATATTTAAAGATTCAAAGATTACCATGTATAATATGTGTTTGATGCATATTTTCATGCTATTGATATGGATGATGTGGATATTTTTTTGGGATATCCTTGGATAGAATCAGTTGGTTGGGGCTCTATAGTAGGTGAGAAAATAACTCATTTGATCGAGCACACTACCGAGGAATCTATTACAGTCATTTACATTGTAGGATAGTTCTCTTATTAAACAAGAAGGGCCCAAGAGGGCACATTAATAAGTCCTTGTAGGGATAATAATTGAATTCCCTAATTACACATTAGATGAAGGTTCCAAGGTTGAATTAGAAGAATAAAAATATAAAGAAGCAGATGAATAAAATTCACAGGAAGGACATAAAAGGGAAGATGAATATAAGGATATATATGAACCCAAGGAAAAACATGATTAAAGAAATAATTAAATAAAATCCAATAGTTAAGGGTTCAATATATCACCACCCACACTACCATGAAAATAATGGTCATCAAGGAAAGGTTTGGAGCATGATCAAACAAGTATCCAAAAAGAACTAGCATGGAGGCACATGGAGAACTAAAAATGATGCATGGAGATATCATAATAAAACAATGACAAAATGGAACCAAAGGAGCAACCAAAATCACAATTTAGGTGAAAAACAAATAATGGATCCCATGTCCATATTTCACTAGGATGGATGGATGTTGGTGCTTCGTCCCGATTGACTACATTGCTTAGTAGATCATATTATATGGCTTCTTGGACCATTTTGATGACAAATCATTAGAAGTGGGATGGAATCCAATTTACCTAGGGAGTGTGATATGGGGTACCTAGGGGAATACCTAAGGGGATAATATATTAAATGTGTCCATAATCATGCAATAGGCTTACTTAGTATTTTTTTATGCACCAAATTCCAAAAATAACATAAAAGTAGAAATAAAAAGTAACCCAATTCCTTGAGAATGAAATAAGAGACGAATAAAAATCTTTGAGGGATCAACCTTTATATAATGTATCAAATTCACAAGACTGCAAGATGAGATAATCCTAAAATAAGGAATCCTTGGCATACATATATGAGACAAAGGGTAGAATTATAATTAAGATCCTAATCGACCATACATTTATAGTTAAGGTGCTAACAAACCAATAAAGAAAATGCTAATATAGTAATAGCAATTTAATGTCACAATATATAAGGCTTAACATGCCCCTCCCTTTTAAACAAGTGTTTTCCCAAACACTTGATTAAATATGGATTTTTCTTATTGAAGAATTCATCTTCCCATGTCACTTATTCTACTGACAAGTTCTTCCACTTGATGAGGTACTCAATAATTGCTCAATTTCACAATTACTTGATCCCTGTGTCGATGATTTTTTCAAGTTCTAGTATCATTTTCCCTTCTTCAAAAATATCTGGTAAAATGGTTTGGATTGGGATATTCTCATTAATTACACTTTTTATGAAAGAAACATGGGATACTAGAAGTATGCGTGAAGATGGAGGAAACTCCAATTTGTAAGACATACTTCATGTTAGAAAAACAGGATCGTGGAGCAATAAAAATAAAACAATATGCAAACATTAAAACGTAACCACATTACAAGAGAGACACCAATATAATGCAGTCCACCCAAGGTGGGATACATACACACATAAATTTCCATTCATTTAGTATTATGTGTTCCAACAAAAATGAAGGGATACAACCTGCAACAACCCTACTGCACTCTCTCTTCACTCTCTCACAGTCTCTCTCACATAATCACATAGATTTTTTTACAGTACTACAATACAATACACAACCGTATTACAATGATTTCCTTTTATAGGCGAATTACCATGGAAAAATACCATGGGTCACCCAATACCATGGGTCTGGAAACTATTGGAAAACAAACATCCCAAAAATTTCTTTCGATGGATTTTCCCTCGAAACCTCGTAGGGGGATGATGTTCCCCCACTGCCCCTATTGGGACAAGTATACAATAAAAATAGGGTACAAACACGCCTGAACAATAACATCTTTGAATCAAGAATATTAGGCTCCACAACCACCAATCTACCACTTGGAGACTGATGAAAACAACTCCACCGCTACTGCAACTGCTGGACTATGCTCTAAATATTGGACCTGGAAAATTTCTCATCTTCACCTTCAAGATTGAAGGATAACAGAAACTGAGCAGGAACTCAGTTTCTCTCTAATTACTACTTTTTTCAACATGTCTATACGATTCTGGCTAGTATGTATCTTTTCCAACTTCAACAGTTCATATTCCAGAACAGATATTATGAAATGGTATTTCAGCTATATATGTTTAGTCTTAGAATGGAAGGATGAGATATTTGCAAGATAAATGGTACTCTGTATGTCATTATACAACCTGTTATTCTCCTGATTCTTACCCAATTCCTCTATGAATCTCTGCAACCAAATCATCTCTTTACTAGCCTATGTAGCAACAACATACTCTGCTTCTGTTGTTGGAAGTCCAACAACATTTTGTAGTTTCTAAATCCAACTTATTTTTGTTCCACCTATAGTAAAAACATACCCTTTGGTGCTCCTCCTGATGTCTTTATCACCAACCATATTTGCATCAACATATACTTGTAGAACAGGGCTTGAACCTACAAAACATAATTCATGAGAAGTGGTACCTCTCAAATAGCCTAGAATCCACTGCATTTCCATCCAATGCTCTTTACCTGGATTGTTTATATACCTTATCACAACTCCCACTACATGTGCAATATCTGATCTTATTCACACCATGGCATAGATCAAGCTACTAACTGCTAATGAATAGGGAAGCTTTGACATGTATTCTATCTCCTCCTTTGTCTTGGGACACATCTTCGTACTTATTTTGAAATGGATGGCCAAAGGTGTAATAAATAGTTTTTCATTTTGAATTTTAAACCTCTCCAACACCTGTTCTATGTACTCACCTTGAGACAATGTCAATTTGTGATTTTTCTTGTCTCTTATCATTCTCATACCAAGGATTTTCTTTGCAGCACCCAAATCCTTCATCACAAATGATTTATCTAGTTTCCTTTGATCACATTTATATCCTTCATGTTAGAACCTGCACTAAGCATGTCATCCACATACAATAACAATATAATATATCTTCCATTATCTAGCCTCCTGAAATAAACACAATTTCTAGAATGACATATACTATAACCCTATTCTGTCATAAACTTATCAAATTTCAAATAGCACTGTCTTGGATATTGCTTCATGCCATACAATCTCTTCATCAACCTACAAACCAAATTCTCCTTCCCTTTGTCCTCATGCCCCTGTGGTTGCTGCATATAAATCTCTTCCTCCAAATCCCCATGGAGAAAGGTTGTTTTTACATCTAACTATTCAAGATGCAAATATTCTACCAACACTAGGCTTAAAATAGGCATAATTGAAGTCATTTTAACAACAAGAGAAAATATTTCATCAAAATATATACCTTTGTTTTGTGCAAACCCCTTTATAACAAGTCTATCCTTGTACCTCTTCTTGCCTCCATCTTCTTCCTTCAACCTATAAACCCATTTATTCTACAATGATCTTTTACCTGTAGGAAACTCAACTAGATCCCAAGTATGATTTCTTATCAATGAGTCCATCTCCTCATTTATGCCTTGCTCCCACTTCTTTTTATTCCCACCTACATTGCTTCTTCATAACATTCTGGTTCACCAGAATCAATCATCAATAAATAATACAATGAAGGAGAGAATCGTTCAGGTGGTCTACTTAACTTGGTAGATATTCTTATACTTGAAAGAGTTTAAAGTACCTCATGTTGTTCTTGTTTTTTCGGTACCTTTGGAACTTCATTTCCTTTGATTTCATCAAGTACCGTGTACTCTGTGTTTTCCTTTTCCTCTACAACTGATATTTGTGCATAACCTTTTCATTGAATACCACATCTCTACTCCTAATGATTTTGTGATTTTCATAATGCCATAAAAGAAAACCAAAATAATGAACCTTGTATCCAATAAAGGTGCATTTCTTGGATTTATCCTCAAGCTTTGTTCTATTTTCTTTATCAATATGGACAAATGCTTCACAACCAAAAGTTATGAGAAATTAGTAGTTTACCTTTTACCTATCCATGCCTCCTCCTGGATTCCGCTATCCAAAGGGATTGAATGCCATTTGTTTATTAAATAAACAACAATATCTACAACATCAACCCAAAACTGTAAGGGAAACCCTATGTGCAATCTAAAACAAATTACACACTCCAAGATCGTCCTATTCATCCTTTCTGACACACCATTTTCTTGTGGTATTCGTGGTACTTTATTCTCTCCATGAATCCCATGGTATGAATAGTAACGATTAAACTCCTTGCTGTAGTATTAACCTCCATTATCAGATCTTAGACACTTCATTTTCCCTGTCTCATTCTCAACCAAATCTTTTCACTTCTTAAAAGTAGCAAACACGTCATATTTCTGTCTAATGCAATAAACCCAAGTTTTTCTAGTTGAATCTATTAATTCTTGCACATGATCTAGGAACTAGGAATCAAAATCATCAAAGAATAATTAACAAATACTCATGAATTGGAAATAATCGAGACCAAAAATGGTTTCCTCTCTGTATATTTAATAAACAATAATGGGTTACAATTCCAATGCTGAGCAATGGCTTAACTCCATGAAGAATTCGGATACCTAAGGAGACAATTCGAATTCAGTGAGTGAGTCTAGCTTAATTGGCTCTCAACCATTCAATCTCACTCAGTTAACCACTTGATCAAAACCCTAATTGACTCACAAAACCCTAACTGAAGTCGGAGTGCAATAAGTGACTGAATATCAACTGAAGAAGATTAAACACATGTCATAGCAATCCAACCATCAAGTGCTAGTGCTGCATGACTCCAATGAACCCTCATGAGGTTAACTGAAGCTGAACTAGCCATCAGAAGTTGGTGGAGGTGCCTTGTTGACTCCAGTTCATTAAATAATAATAAATAATCATTAAATAATATATTTAATGACTGGAGGCGCCTTAAATGACTGTAACTGACTGGTTGAACCACCAGTTAGCAATTAGGTGCATTAATGTCACACAGATCACTCCCGGAGTGCTCCAGTTAGCCTCCTTGACTGTAGGAGAAGGCTAATTTAGCCTCCTTGACTGTAGGTAGGCGTGGGTGTGACTGGGATGATGGAAATTAATGCTCCACTGATGTCAATTAAACTTAGGATAGTGGTTTAACTATGCCAATTTGACCAAAAGAGTGTGTATGATGGTAAATGTCTCCAACCCCCCCCTTAAGCTATACTCAGGAAGAGTTAGAAAACATAGATGCATAAAATGATAGGGCCTTGGAAACAAAGTCCATAGGTCACCCTGTACAATAAAGTAACTGCTTAATATAACCAAGGAAACGGGAAAAACCTCATGGGAAAAATACCCCCCCTCAAACTAAGCATTAAATCAAGAATTGGTTCTTCTATGCAGTAGCATCCTGATACTGTACATGTGAACCTATGAATCCAAACTAAATGAATATGTCTGGAGGAATCTTCCACTTTGGAAGAAGAACAATGCACTCAACTGAATCAGAAATATAAACAGCTGCACGGTGAAAACTGGACCCATGTAGAGCAACTGAAGTCATCTGAAGAGAGAGCAAAGGTTCTTGAGGATTCAAACCATGTGTGGAACACTCAAGAAACTGATATGTTGCAGCCTTGAACAGAAAACCAAGAGTGGTAAAATCAGCCCCAAATATTAGGAGAAAGTGTCCATGCGGATGCAGAATGTCTTCCTCTTTACTAGTTCTGTGAGGAGATGAGCTTGTGACCAAAGGTAGAGAATCCCTGGGACTCTGGAGAGAGAATGCTTGAGCTCCATAATCTGATATAGCTTCATAAATATCGTTAATGAGAACAGCTACAAGCAGTGCTGAAGGTTTATGAACCTGAAATTTTGAACCAAGAAATATTAGATCAGATCCAAATAAGATCATATCATATCCAATAAGGTTCATATCAGATCCAAAATTATGGTCAACCGAGACGGTAGATGCACAGTTTTCTTCTTCTTCAAAATTCTAAATTTTGGTGCATGCAATCCTGCAGGAATTTGATGGAAGATCTAGATCATGGGGAGAAAATGTGTCACTCTTATAATCTGATATTTTTTCCAAAATATCCAAGGTATTACATATTTGCACACCAGCAGCAACATTAGAGGGAGAAAAATCAAATTTCTCTTCACTTTCGGAAGCAATTACTGGTAAATTTTGCACAAAATTCAAAGGAAAATCACCGGTGAATGTTTGCATGGAAGTGCAGCAATGTTTTTCTTCAATATCAGAGATTTGAATGTCTTCTTCTGTTTCAGAAATATGAGAAGATGAGATATCAGAGATCTCATGCACTTTCAGAGCATCAGGAGAAGGAGTCACTTCATGGAGACTTTCTTCAATTCGAATTGAATGTGTAGAAGATTATGCTTCATCTTCATCTTGAACAACTTCATCAGAGAGAGTAGAGGCTGAGAATTTTGAGTAAAGAACTCTTGTGGTGTTGGCTATGATTTCCAAAGTACTATTATGATCCTCATTGTGCTTGCCAAAGGTTCTGTCCAATATTGTCCAGACTTCCTTTGGGTATTCAGCAGAACAATATAGGTAGTACAAGCTATCATCAAGGGCCAGACATATTTTTCCAAAAGATCTGTCACCGTCATTTATCCAATCATTCTCATTCTCATAAGTCTCTCTTCCAATTCCAATAGACACCTCATAGAGACCTCGTCTCTTCAGAGATGCAATCATCTTCAACTTCCATTCCGAATAGCTTGTGAATGGGGTGAGAAGAGGGATGGATGAGTCCATTCGAAGTTGTACCTGATAAAACCTGCAAATCAAAACAAAAGGGGCACCATAAGGTCAAACAGCCTGCACATTCTGGGCTTTCATCACACCCAGCATAGTCAATCAACCAAGCTTGATCAACAAGTTCTTTACTTGGGATATTGAGTGGTAAGCCTTGGCTTCTAGTGCAATGCTGGAATTTTCAGCTATTGCTCACTTCTCATGGAGAAATCTGTCAAAAATCTTGTTTTTGAGAGATTGTTCTTCGTCCCGCCGTATGCTCTGATACCATATTAATTCTTTCACATGATCTAGGAACTAGGAATCAAAATCATCAAAGAATAATTAACAAATACTCATGAATTGGAAATAATCGGGACCAGAAATGGTTTCCTCTCTGTATATTTAATAAACAATAATGGCTTACAATTCCAATGCTGAGCAATGGCTTAAATCCATGAAGAATTCAAATACCTAAGGAGACAATTCGAATTCAGTGAGTGAGTCTAGCTTAACTGGCTCTCAACCATTCAATCTCACTCAGTTAACCACTTAATCAAAACCCTAATTGACTCACAAAACCCTAACTGAAGTCGAAGTGCAATAAGTGACTGAATATCAACTGAAGGAGATCAAACACATGTCATAGCAATCCAACCATCAAGTGCTAGTGCTGCATGACTCCAATGAACCCTGATGAGGTTAACTGAAGCTGAACTGACCATCAGAAGTTGGTGGAGGCGCCTTGTTGACTCCAGTTCATTAAATAATAATAAATAATCATTAAATAATGTAATTAATGATTGGAGGCGCCTTAACTGACTGTAACTGACTGGTTGAACCACCAGTTAGCAATTAGGTGCATTAATGTCGCACAGATCACTCCCGGAGTGCTCCAGTTAGCCTCCTTGACTGTAGGAGAAGGCTAAGTTAGCCTCCTTGACTGTAGGTAGGCGTGGGTGTGACTGGGATGATGGCAATTAATGCTCCACTGATGTCAATTAAACTTAGGATAGTGGTTTAACTATGCCAATTTGACCAAAAGAGTGTGTATGATGGTAAATGTCTCCAACAGAATCATCAATAAAAGTAACATAATAACAAGAGCCACCAATAGATTGTACATGAGTCAGTCCCCATACATCTATATGCACAATATCTAACTTTTCATTCTTCTTATATTTCCTAACCCTTAGAAATCTAACTCTCTTCTTATTTCCATAAACAGAGTTCTCACAGAATTCCAAACTTACCTGCTTCAGATTTGGAAGTAATTTCCTTAAGTGAAGAATCTGCATCCCCTTCTCACTCATGTGTCCAAGCCTATGATGCCACAATGTTTCACCTATTTTTATGGAAGCTACAGAGATAGAATAATTAGTATTATGAGGACATAAATACAATGTATAGTATCTTATCTTGTTTTTCTATTACTGATGCTCCTTTAATGATCTTCCGCCGTGTTTTTCCAAACATAGACAAAAGCACGCTATCTCCCAACTACCCTGTTGAGATCATTATTTTCATAGTAGGAATATGCCTTACATATTTTAGTAGCCATTCATTTCCATTATTTAACTTAATTCATACCTTACCCATTCCAACAATTTTACATGGTTCATCAATCCCCAATAAAACATGTCCAAAATCACCTTGAACATAATCATGAAAGAATTTCATGTGGGGTCTAGTATGACATGAAGCCCTTGAATCTACAAGCCAATAATCACTGGTATTATCTAATGCAAGAATCAAAGAATATTGTAACACATCACTTGCTACATTAGCTTCGTGAGTAGTCTCCTGTTTCTTGTCTTCTTTCTTCTTTGGAGCTATGCAACATTTATTCAGATGTCCTCTATTACAAGGGTTTCATCACTCTATCTTTCCAATTATGGAATTGGATCTTCCCTTTCTATACTTTCTGCGATAAGACATACTCTTTCCTCTCTCCCTTTTTCTTTCCCTCCTCTCCATGGTCAATGCATTACCTAATGTCTCACCTGTTCTTTTTCTTTGCATTTCCTTGCTAAGAATAACACCAACAACATCATCAAATTTAAGATTGTTTGAACTAGAGACATAGTTACTTACAACCAAGACCAAGCCATTCCCAATTTCTGGAAATGAGAACAAGATTAGAATATATTTAACCTCATCATCAAAGTTCACTCCTACAGAACTTAGCTTATTAGTAACCTTATTAAATTCGTTTAAATGGTCAGCAACAGATCAACCTTCTAACATATTCATATTAAATAAATGCTTCATCTGAGAAATACCTTGTTGGAAGCCAAGGGTTTTTCATATAGCTGAGCCAATGCACTCATCACACCTTCCATTGTATTTTCTTTTGAAATATTGAAAGCTACCGATGAAGTTAGGGATGACTGTATTGTTCCTAGTTCCTTTCTATCAAGAACCTCCCATTCTTCATCCTTCACAGTCACCATATATTTTCTTTTTTCTCCCAACAGTAGGAATAGACCTTTTGGTACAGATAGTCATCCATTTTCATATTCCGTAAATGGTAGTTTGGGCCATTAAATTTATCGATCCTAAGCTTTCCTTCTTCCACCATTTCTCCCACTCGAACTAGGAACCCTTCTTTATTGCAAGTTTACAAACCAAATAAACCTCGCTATGATATCAAATTTTATAAAAACAAGATCAGAGAGAAATAATAATAAACAATATGCAAATATTAAAACATAAACACATTACAAGATAGACACCAATATAGCATGGTTCACCCAAGATGAGCTACGTCCACACAGAAATTTCCAGTCCTTTATTCTTATACCATCCAACAAAAATGAAGGGATAAAACCTGGATAAAACCCTCTGCACTTCCTCTTCACTCTCTCATAGCCTCTCTCACATAATCACAAAGATTTTTTTACAATGCTATAATACAATACAAAACTATATTGCAGTGCTTTCCTTTTATAGGGGAATTACTATGGGAAATACCACGGGTCACCCAATACCATGGGCTCGTAAACCATTGGCCAACAAACATCCCAAAAAATTCTTTCAGGGGCTTCGTCCATGAACCCATTCCTGGGGCTCGTTGGCCCCCGAACCCCCCAGTTGCTAGGGATGGTCCACCATGGACCCTCGTAGGGGGACCATGTCCCCCCGTACCCCCCCTGTTGGGATGAGTGTATAGTAAAACTGGGGTACAAACATGAATGAGAAATAACATATCTTAATCAAGAAGATAAGGATCCACAACCAACAACTTCCAATCCTTTGCAACACCTTATAGATAGCATAATACTTGGGTGATAATTTATTTCCATTCTTTTGTTGCTTGAGGGATATATGTTTGTACTTTTGTAGCCTCACAAAATATCCAATCCCATTCTTCAAATTTCCTTTCACTATGATGTTGATATTCTTGTTGTTTCATTCTATTTTGTGCTATAGCCAATTTATCTTTGAATAGTTGGAGAAATTCTTGTTGGTGTTCTATGTGAGCCTCCACTACTTGAACCTTAGATTTCTCTTTCAAGGATGATGTGATGGAAGGATGATTTCCATAATTTCCATAAATGGTGATAATTTTTATGAAGTATGGAAATATGTGTTGTACCACCACTCTACTAAGGGAAACCACTTGACCCATTGTGTTTGTTTATCAAATGCAATGCAACAAAGATACCCTTCTAGGAATTGTTTTATAATATATGCTTTCCCATATTATTGAGGATGGTAAGAGGATCTATTAGCCAATTGAGTTCCCAAACAAGAAAATATTTCCTTCCAAAAATTGCTAGTGAAAATTTGATCTCTTTCACTTACAATAATATTGGGAATTCCATGTAGCTTCTGGATTGTTTCCATGAATGTTGAAGCTATTGTACTTTCTTTAACATGTTGAGAAAGTGGGAATAAATGGGCATACTTTTTTATTTGATCCATTACTACCATGGTGATAGTTTTTCCTTCTGAATTTGGTATATTTGTGATAAAAGCAATTCAAACCAGTCTCTCCCCAACGGAAACTTGGTATGGCTAGTGATTGTATAAAATGTGGTGTCTTGATTGTCTTCTACTTATTCTATTGGAAAACTAAAAATTCTATCACATACTTTTGGACATCAATTTTAAGACCTTTCCATAAAAAATACTTTTTGATTTTGTGGTATTTTAAAGAACCTTAAATGTCCTCCTCTAGCAGAAACATGGAATTCCAAAATGAAATTTGGTTTGAGTTGAGAATCCTTATATAAATAAAGGTGATGTTGGTACCATAGTGAATCGTTTGTCTATTGGTTGTGGAGCATGATATTTATGATTCTATAGTTCGTGTTTCATCTGTGTTTGGATCCTTGTACCATGACGCAGGGCGTGGTGGACCTCCCCCACTAAAGTTGCGATGGGGGGTCCAAGGGGGTTGCGATTGATTTAGGATCCCCCTCGATGGGTGTTCGGGGGAAGCTCCCCCGTAGAAAAAATTTTGGAAAAAATGCCTTGTCAAATGTTGTAATTTTAGGGCCATGGCTTGGTCAACAATGGGTGATTTATGGCCCCATGGTTTTGGGCAGCCCATCATATTTTCCCACGATATTATCTTTATGAAAGGAAGGAATTGTAATACAGCTGGGTATTGTATTGTATTATAGCATTGTAAAATGATATATGTGATTGTGTGTGAGAGATTGTGAGAGAGTGAAGAGGAAGTGCAACGGGTGTGCTGCAATTTGTATCCCTTTAGTTTGTTGTACAGTATAATAAAAGGACTGGAAATTTCTGTTTAGTTTAAATACTTGACTTGTTTAGTTGGATTAAATCCTTCACTTGTTTAGTTGTGGTAGAGGTAAATATGTAGAACACTTCATGGATATTAATATATTCAAGTATTCTTTAATGGAGGAAGTAATGGGTCCAAAATTCAATGTGGGCCTAAGGGTTATGCATTAGATTTAAAATATCCTTAATAAAACTTTAGTAATGAGGATCTGGTATAGGCTTCAAGTAAAATGATGGCTTTGTTAATGGGACAAAATTAACTTCAATTTTTTCATCCAAGGATGGGATGCAAAAGCACAATTTCATTGGTCAGAGGGTTATGAATAATTGTAATGAGATAATTCGATATCAAACATTTCTTGATATTTTTGAATATGCTTTGGATCAAACTTTAATAGAGGAATATGATGACAATGTGAATCAATTGTTAGGGATCGAGGAGATCTTTGAGGTTAAGGATTTGGTTGGTGTGGAAATGAGTGGAAAGGGTCATGTTTATGGAAAGACGATAGATTTGAAGAGGGTGGCAAAGTAGATATAAATTAAGGAGGTCAATATTGGGAGTTAGAGAGAAGGTTTGTGATAGTCCTATTGGTAAGGAGACGAATAGACGTTGTATTCAATTTTTGAAGGTGAAACCCAAACTTGTTTTGAGGGAGGATGCCAAAATGAGGCACCCCTATTCAATTCAATTAAGTTGTTAGGTGAGGATAGCACCCAATATAGTTATTGAGTACTTGAATTTACTATTTGCATTGCTTATCGACTAGTCAATCTCCATATCTTCTCCTTCAAGAGGAAGAAAATGGAAGTATTTTTAAACCAATTGGATTTCAATAACTAGACATAGATATCTAGTCTAAAGAGAAAATCTGATCAACTCTCTCAATATGAGGTGGTTTATATATCAAGAAAATAACTAACAACAAGGTTTTATGGAAGGTCAATATTAGAGATTAAGTTGTTAGAGTCAATTCATCGCATTTTGATGCCTATTTTGGGGTATGTGCTATCACTAATTGTTTAGAAGTTGGTTATCATATAAAGGTGAAACCTAAACATTGAACCCTATATTTAGATATTGGGTGAACAATCCTACCAACTGTCACAATTCAAGCAGTGAGGAGGATTAATTATTGTTTCAAGAATGATTCCCTCCATCTCTATTTCATAGGTAGGAATATATAAATCCCCTTTTGGTTTTCATTAGATATTTCTTAACACATATATATTGAGGATCGAGAATTGATCAAAGCACACATGGACACCAACCAATCATTCAATTGATGCCCTTCCCTTTAAAAAAAGTGTTATGTTCATTTCCTTGATATGCATAGCTTATCGCTTTGACCACTCATTCTCCCATCCCTTTCACCATTGAGTAACCCTTGTTTCTAATTCTCAAAACTTGACACCTTAGAATATTAATTTGCACTCAGGCCCTGATAGCCAAGCAATGATGTTGAAAACATGAGGAGGGAAACACAAGGATCTATCCCCTCAAAATATCTCATGATATAGAAGTTATGTCTACACCCTAAGGATGCTCCCAAATTTCACAACATGAGGATTCAATCTTACCTATTCTCTTTCCTATAGTCGCGACTCGCGACCCTTGCTGCATTTATGAGAAATGAGAAAGAAACAATGTTTAATCCACCAAATTTAATTAGAAACCATGAATGGAGTCTGAAAATGTGGATATGGCTCACATAAAAATAGTTCACACATTTATAGTCTACCCATTGCATAATCACAATTTGACACCAAAAAATTAGGTCTCAACCAAGACCTTTATTCCCCTACCTTATCCAAAGGACACCATAGGTTCCTAAGCCCTCACACAACTTGCACCATGATGTTTGTTTCACAAAATATATTCATTATGGGACAAATTCAAATGGCCCAAATAATCCTCCACTACCCATTTGATTTATGTCCTTGTTGGTTTTGCATTATGTTTATTAATCTCATGAATAGTATGGTCATTTTAAATGGATTCCAAAACACAAATTAATCAAAAGGAAGTGATCATGGAGTTAATCCAATAAAGAAAATAATCTACAAATCCAAAAATCAAAGCATGTATCACAGCCTCTGGCCCATCCTATGAGGACACTAGTTACCATGAGCTGTTGAAAATCCAATGGATCAACAAGAAATATTTCATAATAAGGAAGAGAATATCATACCCCACCAAGTATATTAAAACTCCTTACAAAATCACAATAGCAGTAATCAACAAACTCTATGTGGAGGAAGATGATACTCGGTGCGCCAATGAAGCATAGGTCCCCCTAATCCATCAAGTGACACAGGAAGCCATGATATTTAGATAGGACTTAATTTTGTTAGCCTCCCACACCCAAACCATTTCAAGAACCAAGCATATAACCATAGCGACCCCCCATCATTTTTTATGTCATCATATTTAATTAATATAGTATGTGCCTCTAATAGTTTTTCAAAAATGGGGTGTGGATAGAAACCAAGTGATCTTCTTTTCCATGTTTACTACCAGATGTTATGGTGTCATAAGTATCGAATCCATTACCCCAATATTTGTGAACATTTATTGGCACCAATATATAAGTTATTATTTTAGGCACATGCACAGTGCATTCCAGAGAAGGCCATGCAGACAATAAAAACCACAGGTTAATGGTATGTTATTTCCGATGGTACCTACCTTAGAATATTTGGGGCTACAAACTAGAGCCCACAATTCCTCCCAATTTAATCCCGTAAAATATAGTTTTACAAGGGATTGCATTTCAAACTTTTTTTAATGGAGTGGGTGTATTTTTCTTAGTAGCGAAGAAGGAACCATGGACTTCTCTACTAATCACCACAAAACTTCAAGTGCATACAACATAGAAAATATTAAATATTCCAAGGAGGATGAAGGTACACTTGAAGCCTTCCTTTTTTGAGAATAAATATTCAAGATGTAAGATACTTGCAATGTGTACATCAACACTACTACACCTACAAATTTACATGGCCATATAAAAATGACCATTGAAAAGAACAAGAATACTACATAAGATGTTTCTCATTATGCAAGATAGCATTAAGAATGGGAAGCAAAGCAATAGGTTTTGTTTCCTTGAAGTGTGAACAATTGGATAGGGAAGCAACAATAATAGAGTTATAAAGGATAAATAGTAGGCTTGAATCCTAGTCCCAAGATACCAAAGATAAGAAAGATCAACTTGATGCCAAATCTCATGAAGAAACATTGAAAATGAAACTAGAAGGAGAGCTAGCTACCAAAACACAACAAGAAGCATAATTGAAAGCTCATGGAGAGGATGAAAAGAAGAAATGAAGAGGCCCAACAAATGGACATTAATACTCCAATCCCGATTGCATCTAGAGAAAGGAAATTTTTAAGAAATAAATTCAAAAACTTTATATGTATAAAAATGCAAAAACCACTATAATACATATGAAAAATTGAAGGATATTTATTAATAATATAATATGCATATATAATTTTTTAGTGAATATTTCATTTAATTATATAATATTCTGAACCTTGGTGAATCTTTCACTAAATTATAAATCCTTGTAAAATCTTGGCGAATCTTTGACTAAATTGTAAAACCTTGTAAAGTATTTGCGAATATTTTACTAAATTATAAAACATTGTAAAGTCTTAATTATTTTTTTGATGAAGTATAAAACCATGTATAGTAAAATGAACATATATTCATTAAACTATAATATAGACATTTTACATGTTTGGAAATAGAAACATAACTTTCCCCTCTTCCATTCAATGCTACAAGCCCTAGGGGTTGTGTTTGCCAAGGTTCTAACTATACACTAAGACACTCATGCATATCCCTATATTATTATTGATGATATTCAATGAGAAATTTTGTGTGTGTTGATCCTAAATACCACTTATGTCAAACTCATGAGAGATTAATATTTTCTCTAACACTTACGTATTATTTATTATCGACTCATCAATTATGAAAGGAATTTTTAAGTTTGTCATAGGATGTTCCTAAATAGGAGAACATATAATTATATCTATCAATAACTCTAAAAGTATAATAATATTGTTAGGTCACATTCCATGTGTGACATCCTCTCTAATAATCCATTTGTACCAAGAAGGACCCCTTTCCAATGAATATATGTCACTTTTATCCATTATATTCTTTTTTATCTTATAAAGAAATTAAAATACATACAACATTATTATAAATGATGGGAATAGATTAGGCCTTAAAAATATAGGGGATAAAAACACCCACTAAGCATACATGTCAACTATTGAGAAAATGAGACCATAAAAGCCTTTGGTCATTATAAACTTAGACCTATAAATTGTAAATTATATTTTTTATTATAATATAAATTCAATTTCAAATGATGTATCACATTCTTGGCCATCCATTGATTGACATGGTCACTATGTCATAGAACATGACATGTATAGTCGATAAAAAAATGGATTACGATAGGAAATTAAATATGAAAAAGAAAACATCTTTAATAATATTCTAGCACATCCCTCAAGTAGGGTTCCTAACCCTTGCTATGTCTCAACAACTCCACTAGCTAGTACTCCTTGCCACCTATCAGATTATGCATTGGTTAAAAATTTCTTATCGATGAGTGAAGGGGCAAGGGGATTTCATCAAGTTAAAGAGGAGAATGGTATGATTGAATCAATTCTTGCAGGAACGACTAACCTTGGGATTCTATCTCCTTAACCAAGATCGCTAGCAATCAAAGTTGCAAGTACAAAGTCATATATACTCTTTATATGTTCCCATGATTTACAATGTAATAGGAATTAATGCGAATGAAAGTGAGGTTATTGCAATTCATGGTTTGTGCTTAATATCTCGTCCCTCTCCAAAAGATTCACTTCAACAAGGTGGTGAGGAATTCAATTATGTAATCTTAGAGGTTTTCCCTCCAAGACAACTTCAGAGCTTTGTAGGTTTTACTAATTGGGGGTGGTATACTAGAATTAGCATGGCTCACTAATGAAGGGGGGCATAGAGGAGATAGCAATGAGGGTCCCACAACTTTGGTGACTCCTAGAGTGCAAAGGGTTGTCATTTTGGCTCATACATTTTTCATATTGGTCCCTAAAAACATCCATAATGACATTGCAACCACTTTGGATGATGCCTGCTTCGAGCGACGCTTCATTTTTTTATTAGGATGTACAAGCAAATTTCAAGTAGTGAGTTTATGAACTAAGCAACACTTGATCAAGAAAATCACTGTACCAGCAAACAATTGATGGCATGCTGGTTCAAAAGTGTTTAATTGGCAAAGCTCCGATCGAGAGGGGAGAAAATCACAATGAAATTCTTATGCAACATGATGAGACTCGGGAAAAGTTGGGTAGTTTGGAGGTGAAGGTTGATGCGATGGATATGAAGTTGTATTTGTTGGCTTTCAATATTGAAATTGACGTAGGGCACCAACCTCACTTTGGGAAGTCCTCAATTTCCCATGAAACTGTCCCTTATGAAATTCCCAATGCTCCTAGCTAAACTTTAGAGTTGAATTGTCTCCCCGATAGACAATTGTATCAATAGCTTTTTAGTATATTAAACTAGTTATGCATGCCAATTTTATTTCTTTTTTTTGTCCGAAACTATATAACTAAGTTTTACAGGTGTACTGTGCTACATGAAGACCTTAATGATTGGGAATCCTGATAGTATCTTTTCTAATACGGAGAGATATCAACAGTTAATTTTTTGTATTGGTTTTTACTGATGCAATGAAAGTTCCCATATACTATTTTAAAAAAAACATTCTACTGCTAAAAAAAAAGAACGATCACGTAAATATTGCAGGTCATCCTACCTTAGTAAAAATCACTAATTTTGGACATGCAATGGTGTTATCAAATCGTTGTTAGTCAATTTGATTGCTCAAATTGGTAACATAAATGATCAATATGAGGTGTTTGTAAATTTCTGAGGTACTTTGCAAAGTATTTGTAGAGGCAATCCTTAAAGTGATTCAAATCCTACAATCACACTCATCAATCCATTACTAGAATGTAAAAGTAAATTCAACCTTTTCAACTAAGATGCATTCCAAGATTGATAGGGACCCGAGTGGCCTCCTAAGGTAGAACCACAAGAAAATCATATGCAATTCATTATGCTTTGATTGGAAATACTGTGTTTGAGTTTCACTTGACATGTTTGAAACAATACTTGAAAGACACCAATCTAATCTAAGTCACACAACACAAACCATGAACTCTCAAGATCAATCCTATTCTAGTTATGGGTTGGGTTAATATCTTGGTAAATACTCCGTTTTAATTGACATTCACTCAAGAGAATATTAACACATCATTCAAATAATTCATTCAATCAAAATTCTAAGATTGCATGCATGCTTAAAAATTTACAAGAAAACAAATGCTACAAGAATAGGAAACTAAATCTTAAAGGAACATGAAAATAATTAAATTAAATTTACAATATTAATGAAAATAAAATTAAACACACACCAATACATAAATAAGCAACACACAAGGGCACTATTTCTTAGAGGAAGGGGGCCTTTCCTTCTCTCGGGAACATGCCTTCTACACTACTTACAAACTTACACAATTATTAACATCAACACATTAGAAACCAAACTTCCATTATATGATGAAGAGAAATATAAAGTCTAGATCGAATATTAGCTCTATTGCCTCTTCTTCAATACCCTAATCTAATTCCCCTAAAAAGATGATTTCCCCTCATATATAAACATGCATTTTGTAAGAGGAAAAGATGTTACAAGGGATATAACCAATTCCTAAATAAGCAGATCTTACAACCAACAAATACTAGACTTGGTTCAATTAAGAAAAATGGGTTATTTGATGATCATGAAAGCATAACAACATCCCTAAAAACACTCATAGACCATATTTTCTCATAGGATTCATGGCCAAAATATGGAGACAAAATCATGCCAACTCATAACCGAAATCCTAAAAATGCACCTACATGAATTTAAGCGAAAATCACAGAAATATGTTTTAAGATTCACCTAGATCTCTCACACGGTATCAAATTGTGGAAAACGACTCACGTTGTACTCAATTTGGCATGCTGTGAACAAACCTCATGTTTTAGTTTTCCCAGATTTTTCTTCATCACCTCATAAATCACACCGCTAGTTGGTTGTTTGAAAACTATTACAAATTTAAACCACTCATTTACCAAGTGCTCGAAGATTCACATGTGCAAGTTGTGCATGATCTAATGGAAATATGACCATATTGAAACATCCATATATCATGTCCATGTGTATATTTATTCATTGGAAACATGGAAGTGTCAGGAACAATGATGGTGCTACAGGATCATGTTTATGCAAGAAACCTAGAAGTGACTCCTACAAGAACTTGGAAAGCTGTTGTAGGATGTCTGAATCCTCTAAATCGATCTATCAAGAAAATTTAACACTCAATTATTCAAAATAAATGAAAAAAATGAATATGGGCATGAATTAATGCCCCTAATCTTGAGATACCAGTGTTGATCAAAATATTGACTTATATGCTTTTTAGGATAATAAGACATGGTAATATGGAGGAATAAAGGTCGAAAATAGAGTCCTTAGGAATTCCAAAATGAGTCAAAATAGGAACTCTACATCTCCCCAAATCCTAAAATATTGCATGTCCTCATGCACAATAGGTAGGACCTCTTCACAATTGTTGACCAAAACTGTAGATCCTCTACCCATATTAACAAACTAAACTTCTGTAGCTTCTTGGACCAGGACATATAACCTAGAACTCCTCTTATGAAAATATCTAAGTTTGACAATGGGATTCCTTTCTCTGCGATTCCTTTTAAATTTCTTATGCTTTGATGTAAGTTATTTTATCTCATATTGGAATCTGAGACTAGAACTCCTTAACCATTCATTTTCATTCTTGAGGAAATTTCCATTACTTGTGAGTTCCTTAAAAATCTACTGCAATTTCTTTAATTTCATATTTTGCTTAGCTAATTGAATGTGAAAACCATCATCAAGCTTACCTTAGGCATATTTTAGGCTCTTTTGTAAGAGAAATATAATTTTCTTTATCTTTGAGATCAACTCATCCCCTTTATTGTGAAATGACCAAGTCTTCTATAGCTCCCCATAGGTGAATTTACTATGTTTCTTCTTTGGCGGCCCTGTAAAGGTAGATTATTCCTGTTTTCATCAAATTTCAAACCTATCTCAACCAACTTCATATTTCAACTTCTTTTTCTTTTGGGGTGTAGAGGCTAATCGAAGGTCTTCCTCTTGGTACCTAGCTTCACAATTTTTTACAACTAAGACATCCTCATCTTCTTCATGCTCAGGTTCTTCCTTGTCTTTGCTACTTGTATCTTTTGCTACTGGTGATCATTTTCCTCTATTAGCATATTTGTAGTTTGATCCCTAGTTCCAAAACGTCAAACTTAGCAATGAAATGATTCTGAATCAAGAATTTATCCCAATTGTCTTGTCTTTTATTTAACTCCTCTATGACCAAAATACTAATAAGACCATGGTGGAACAAGTTTTTCTCCACATTCGTGATTCTTCTCTAACCTGCTAGTGTCGTCTTAAAGAGTGACGTATTCAGAACGTATGGTAAATTTAACCTTTGTCTCTTGATTTGTGGCGATGTGAAATGAAAATTCTAAACCAAAACACTCTGCACAAGTAATGAATTTTTGTAAAATAAAGAGAATATCACAATACCTTTTCTTGAGCCAATTTTGAGGCAAACCCTTTGTCTAATCAAGGTATACACAGTTCTTCATCAGGAAAGGCATGCCATGTTTCTTGATAACATGCTGGTTCTTGAACCACGTGTCCCCTTCTTGAGGGAGGCCAGTAGTCGTTGTGTTGTAGTATTCAATACTTGGAATTACAAGTCTTGGATGCATGCATAATCTTTGTGGAAAGTTATTGCAAATGATTTCGTCACCTCTATATTATTCCCTTGAAATTTTGTGAAAATTACAACCATCCCACTTCCTATAACCTTCTTTGGCATCTTGGGTATGCCCCCAAATTTTTTTCCCCTCTAGCTTAATCGAATCATGATTCCTTTTTTTTCTCAATATGAAGGAAATGGAAAACGCTATGCTTCAATACTCAGGTTGTGCCATTGGATGATTGGTTGTTAGCGTGGTTTGAAAGGGGCTAGGGAAATTGAATTGACTGCGGATCAATGATTATAGGAAATGTTGATGTGATTTGAATGAGAGAAATCATGATTTGATTCAAATTTAATTGAAATTTCGAATCATGTGTATGAAATGACTAGCCACTTATGGAGAATTCATGCCATTTTTTTTGTTTGATGATTTTGAAATGTTTAAAATTCTGGTGTTATGGTAAGTTTAGGGTTGGTGAACTGGATAGGATAGGAAAAACATAGTGAAAGTGGGTAATATTTTGGGACAAACATGATAGTATAGGGACATTACAAATAATGTTTTAAACAAGAATGGATTAGTCATTTCAAGGTCTCAAAATTCTTCCCAAAATCGTAGTTTTCCACTATTATGAATAAATGAAAAAGGAAATATTTTTTCTATGATCTTTGTTACTTGATCATGGCTGAAGATGTTTCAAGAACAACTGAAGCTTAAAATTTTACCTAATCTTGTTAAATAATAGGTGTTGGTGCTACCTTTGGATACATGTGCACTCACTAACCCTATCTAGTTTTATTCCCTAATGGAAGTGTCTTTCCCAGTTAAAACGATTGCATAACTGCTCTTTTCTGCAGTGGTCACCAATGCTTCTCTAATGCATCCATGAAAAAACACATCGTTCATGCTCCTCATGCATATGAAATATGAATCTTTGAAACTATCGATCCTGAATATGTGGATATTTCCCACTTGAATACCAAATGTAGATAAAATAGGTTACTCAAACAAATAAAATGGCATAGATGACACATGGAAACCACCTTGCTTTCATGACCGAAAGCATGAAATTGTTTCTTTACATTTGGATCTTCCATTTGAACCTTTTGTGTTTGACCGCCCATTTGAACATAGATTTTCATACTAGAGGATGATGCTCAAGCTAAAAAATATAACAACCATATTGGAGTGATGTTGACAAAACCATATCCTCGATTTCTTCTTTGTGCAACACGAATAGCTAAAATGATGAGTGAAATAGTAGATTGCGACTTACAAGAATTTTGGTAATATCATGAACTATAGATACATTAATAAACTGTCTCTACAATATGGTGTTTTATTTTGGACATGTTTTGACAATGATAACTCTCCTCCTCTGTAGTCTTTGCAATAGATTGAGCTAATGGCTCTATCAATAACTATTCATCTCAAGTGTAACCACCAAGCCCCTCCTTTAATATTTCACACCTAGATCTATACTCGGAATGAAAACATCCTTCAATAAGTCAATATTATTTTGAAAATGCTATCCAACTACCAGATCTTCTGAAGATGTGGAATGTGACAAGAATGGAGATGTCATCCCTTTGTAGAAAAATGAGTTGTGACTAAAATTTTTGGAGATGTTACATTGCTATAGGAAATTAAGCTTTGATAGAGGCTTCTAAAAATGTTCTTCCTCTGCAAGACTCTGGTGATTGTCACATGAAGTTGAAAACTGTTGCAGGAACTGGAATAGGAAGAGAATCATGAACATAAACAGAAACAAGACTGCCTATTTTATTTGTTGTATGAACATAGTTTATTACCTATATTGGTTATGAAATGATAATGTTACGTCAAGATTACAAATTAACTGTTAATTAATTGTGATTAGGGCTAGTTATTAATTATGGTCGATAATGTTAATGATGATTAATAATGATAATAGGAATTTGTTGTTAAATTAATTGTCAATTGAAGTGCTTGATCACTCAATGATAAATAAGTATGAATTATTTTAATTGGTTCAAGATCCTGGTTTATTAATAATAATGGTGTAACAATATTACTTAGATTATTATTAATTGATATATTAATATAAATTGTATATTAATAAGGTTAATTATTGTTAATAAGGCGATACTTAAATCATTAACAAATGTTAAACAACTATTAATAATGTTGATTAGTGTTAATAAGATTACTATTAACTTGATTAATGCATATATTAATCAATTCTAAATTGTAACTAATGTTGATTTTTGAATATGGCATTAGTTAAATAAATTATAATTTGTACTTGGAAGAGAGAGTTTGTTCAATAATAACTAATTATTAATTATAATTATATAATTTTATGTTCCAACATATACTGATTAAATAATATTAAAGAATAAAATTACAATGTCTCAAGTACTATCGAAGTACCATATTATGTCCGACTTGTTGGTGAAGTAAAGGGTTATCTCAAAATTTAGGTGGACATATATTATTAAAATGATAAACTTATTATTCTCAGAAATTGTGTTGAATTGATGTTGAAACTGAATAGTAGATCCTTACGTAGTAAATGTAATAAATTTTGCATTAATTTGTACCCATAAGCATCAAATATATTTTAATAAAGGGAGTTGGAACATTGAATGTGAGGATAAGGGAAAAAAGGTCTCGAGAGGGAGTCAGTGATGAGGGGATATAGGAGGGAAATTGTGGATGATTTGGGGGGGAGAAAGGATTTTGGGGAAAACATCAGAGGATGTATGTTTTTCTTATGATTTTGGGGAAAAATTTATAGCACTGGTTGGGATGGTTATACTCAAGTTTTGGGCTCAAGGGTCCAAGAACATAGTATAGGAGCTAGGAATTCGGTGATACTTCCCTAGTTTCCAGGGTGGCAAACCGATTCGGTCGGTTGAGTTTAGTTGTGGGAGATCGTAGGGACACAACTGGAGGAAGATGAAGGAAAAATATGGACAAAGATGAATTTTTTTATGGATCTATAGCTATCCTGTAGGTATTTTACTTACATGTATTTTACTTATATGAAATGTAAATTTTATTTTCATTTAGAAAATTATATAAAGCGTGGAATAAAGCATAGTTAGAACTGTTAGGGAATTGATAAATTGAAATTTCTTTATACATATTTAAAAGATGTTTAAAATTTCATATTTGATTTCTACCTATTGTAATATTTACCAAATTCCACTGAATCAAACCAAATAATCAAAACCAAGGTGCAAACTATTAGATTTACATTGTAGTAAACTAAGTACCTGGAGAGGCCCTTATATTCACTAATACATTTGGATGGATTTTTCCACAAAATACTTCCATGTTTTGAACATTCATGGATTAATACTTCATTTTTTTATCATGGCTAAAAAACTGTGGCAATATCGACGTTTTTAATTTTCAACAAACTTTCGTCTCTATATCGACGATATATGGCTATCTTTGCACACCCGCGAAACCAATGCTATATGTCAACGGCTCTTGGTTTTTTACGCGAGGGTCAAGTTGATCCTTGTTGAGTTAGATCAAGCTTCTCTTTTTGCTGAATCTTCACAACTCTATTCAGATTTAAAATTTTATTTTGTGTTACAAATCTGTTGGGTCTGGGTGAAGGAGTACCTTGTCTGAAAGAAGTGTTTTATTTATAAAAAATATCAACAAGCTGCATCAGATGCCTCCCAGTCCCTCTCTGACAAGCACACAAAATGTCTGTGGAGACTCCAGGCTAAAAACCCAATCCTTCCATCCTTGAAAGAGTAATGTGAGAATGTGCATGGAATCATCTATCCGTTGTACCGCTCGACTCATGCATTTTGGGCACATTTGCTATAGTTGTGATTGATTGAGCACAAGTTGAGCCCATATTTCTTTATCAACCATATCCAAAACTAGAGATATCATTCATAATCTGCAATAATCATCTGGCCGTAAATTCATAAAAGGTAAGCATGCATCCTTTTTGGGGGGATACAAACTAACATTGAGGCTCAAAATGATAGTTGTATTCTTCGGGTCATGTACCTTACGAATGAATTTAACAACCCTGCAACTCCCTCCTTTTATTTAAACCAGAGTAATTGCAACAAGAGGGTCCAGTCAACAATGACTCTAGCCAATTCATTTTTTTATAGACCCGATGCTCCACTAAGCTATTGTTCGTTGAAACAGTGTTAATCGCTTTCCACAGTAGAAGGAAAACTTTCATTTGGACCATTTGGGACACCTAGTGTTCCAATTCCCAAACTATCAAGGTCTCCTTGTGAGTAAACCAAATGACATTGCACAACACTTCTTGGCATCAATGAAAACTTCAGTCTATTAGACACAATGCTCACTGAAAGGTTGGGGAGGTGAATCAGTGATCTAAGGCTTCAACTCAGTTTCAACTTTTTCTACCAATCTTATATCATTATTTCACAATTGCTTCAACAACATATTTATCAAAGAACAATATCAACTAGGCACATGTCATTCATCAATTAAAGACATCACTATCAAGACATTGCACAAGGGACACAAGATATAGTTTTGTAATCTTTATATAAGTGGAGACTTCAATCTCCAATATGGGATACAACCCATAAGGTGGCACCACCCACCAGAATGGTTCAATCAGCTACAACATCCAAACAAGCTTCTACTTATCAAAAGACCCTTAAGTCTTTCCCCAACTACACCCAACCTCCATATACAAATTTCAAATTATAAATTACAATTGATACATCACACTCTTCCAAAGTTTGCCACATGCACACACATCAAAAATACCAATCAGCAAGTCTTCATTCTGTACTCAGCAAGTCATTCAACATACAACATACTACAACCCTGTCTCAAATATGTCCATAGACCATTAGTATCTTGTCTTCAGTAATGTCCACATCAGCATATAGGCTTCCAAACTATTCAATTTAACACTTGGACAAAATTGTTTTTAACTTGCAAAAACAATTTTTCTTCTACTTTGGAAGATTGATTTCTCCCTCATGTGATCACCATAAGGAAACCTACAAGCATGGCTAGATAGCCATTTCAACAATGAAAAAGACCATATCACAAGATAAATCTGTTGACACACACACAACCTCTAGCAAGCATTTCAAAATAGCTTCTCAACCTCTTTTGAACATCAAAACATATTTCTTCCCATTTTGGCAGACTCCCATTTCACACGTGTGAACACTCTATGGAGACCTGAAGTCATGAGAAGATGGAAAAATTACCAAAGAATGGATCCATGACATTTGATAAATTTAGTTGCACAAAGACAGCCCTTGGAGGGCATTTCCAACTGACCTCTCAAACTCCTGTTTTTAACACTTAGTCAATTTTCTTTCGTTCTTACTATGCAAAATATTATTTTTCCTATTTTCGCCAGATTGATATTTTGCATATGAGACCATGATAAGACAACCTGAAGGTATGGCTGGATAGTAAGTTCACCAAGGAACATGCCTATGCTACCTGATGAATTTTATCATCAAAATAACCCCTCCTTGCGGGCATTTCAAAATGCCTTTTCAATTTCCTGAATCTAACACAACCAATTTTCTCGTGTTCTTAAAATGCAAAATAATATTCTTCTTACTTTTGGCAGATTTATATCTTTGTCATAAAACACTCCATGGGATAAATGAGACCATGGTTAGATGCACCCATCAACAAGCTATAGCCTAACACTTTCATATTATTTTTCTCATCATCCTATGAGATAGGGCGGGCATTTCCCTGAGGCCACTGAGGCAGTTTTTCCAGTACTAGAATAGTGCAAAACAACCTGAAACTCTGTTTTGGCATACCATTATCTTTATCATCAAACATATTCTTTGAGAACTGAGACCATGGTGGGATAGCCTCTTCAACAATTTGTAGGATGATAGCTTCAGATAATTTTTATCATACACCTATAAGGTATGGCGGGAATTTTCCCAAGGCCACATGAGCCAGTTTTTCCAACACAGACAATTTTGTTAGTCTGGGTCAATCTTCCTAAAACAGCCTTTTTGGAGGTTCATAACTTCTTCCTCTGTTACTTCCAAGACAAGCTGAAGACATGGTAAGGTAGGCCAAATATCAATCTACAAGACCCCCATATGGTGTGGGGATTTTCTTCAACACACAATTTGTGGTGGGAATTTTCTCAAGGCTACCTGAGCCAGTTTTCCAACACTTGGTCATTGTCCTGTTTTTCACCAAATTACTGTTAATGTAATTGTAACTTCGGAATGTATTCACTTGTATTTCTTATCTATTGTAACCCAATGTTTATTTCGGGATGTTATTATGTCATGTCATGCCCCGATGTTCCAATTGGGAAGATCTATAATGTAAACAAGTCATGTCAAGTCATTGTGGGTAACCCTCCTATTTTCTAAGGGTTAAAGTCCCTGTAGTTCCGGGGCACTAGGGTTATTAGACTCTCTTAGAGAGGTCGGCCCTAGTAGGGTTTTAGTCATGCTAGGATTAGTATAAATAGAGAGCTGGACTCTCTATTTAGTACACATCACAAACACACTCAAGTGTAGCGCATAGTTGAGGAAGGAGAAGACACTGGGGATAGATAAGAAGAAGGTTACTGCTGTCAGGAGATCATCTTACTGTTTTGGGGTTTTACCTTTTGTACTGATTCTATCTCTGAGGAAGTTGTGGGGTTTTCTCCATTTATGGTTTCCCCAAGGAAAAACACTGTGTTCATTGTCTCTTGTGTTTGATTGCTATACTTGTTGTTCTCTCAATTAAATATCCTAACATAATGCTAGCTTGAACGTTGAAAAACTAACATGGTATCAGAGCTAACCTGAGAAGAAGACACTATGCAACTGCAGGAACTAGGGATTCCTACTTTATGGATCTCTCTCCATAGATTTTCAGCAAAATTAAGGTGGAATAACTCTCCTCCTTAGGGCGCATCTTTCTGTCGAAGCAGAATCCAATTATGAGGTTTTCCAGTTTTGGACTCGACACTACTGCCAAAAATTAGGGCTTTTCACAGAAGAGGAATTTTTCAGTGAGCTTAGGCCTGGATTGATCTCCTCCCCAAAATCGAAGTTAGGGATCAATTTCAAAGCATTTGGTTGGATAGAACTCCGGAAAAGAAAAACCCTAATTTTGTCCTGAACCAGCTCTATAGGATTTCAGCTCAAATTCAGATCCGACATCTTGACCTGGTAAGATCTAAAATAATTTATATTTCCATTTGAGGTTCTTAGTTAATATGTCTCCTCATACCAAGCTTGATGAAAAGCTTGAGGGAGCTGATAACTTCCAAGCTTGGAAGTATAGGATCTCCCTGGTCTTAGAAGAGAATGAGTTAGACTCCTACATCCATGAGGAGGTTCTAGTTCTAGAGGGAGATGAGGCTAAGGCCTTGCATAAGAAGAAGTTGTTTATGGAAAAGATAATCATTGTTGATTCTATCAAGGATCATCTCATACCATAGGTGTCGTCCCTAAAGACACCTAAAGCTATGTTTTATGCCCTAACTAAATTGTTTGAAGGGAAGAACATAAACTGGAAGATGACTCTGAGAAACCAATGAAAGAATGTGAAGATTCAGAATGCAAAAACAATCTAGTCTTACTTCACAAGAGTTTCTCAGATCAAGGAACAACTAGAAGCAGTAGATGAAGAAGTGGAAAATGCAGAGATTGTGATGACTACCTTGAATGGCCTTCCTAGGTCATGGGATTCTTTCATCCAAGGGATCTGTGCTAGAAAGAATTTATTCAAGTTCAGTATACTATGGGAAGAGTGCTCTCAAGAAGAATCTTGGATAGCAGCTCAATAAGGAAAGATGGGAATTGAAGATCAAGCTCTCATGGTACACTCCAAGTCAACCAAAAGAATATCTCATCACTCGAGAGGTAAGCACTCTCACAAAGACAACACTAGAAAAGATTTGTCTAGGATCATATGTTATTGTTACAGAGAGAAATTCCTATGGCTTGGGGTACCACAACAGACAACTTGACTCTAGAAATCAATCATTTCCAATATGCAAGAGAAATCAAATATATAACACTAAAGGATCAAACCTCGTACCTTATTCCAGATGGTTAAATTAGATCCCCGTTAAGCTTTCCAACTTCAGCTTGAATTGATGAATCACTTCCTCAACAACAGGTAAAAAAGACAAGCATACTATATATATTGGTGTTAGATCTACTCTAGCATATATAATCAAAAATGTATAAGTATTTGAAATCATCCATGGATAAAATATTCATTCAAACATACATTATTGGACAGGAAAAGATATTTCTATTAATATAAAATCAGAGATTACAATGAATACAACCTCTATCAACATGTCTACGAATCGGAGAAATTGAATCCCCCACTTGGGCCTCCACCACCTCAATCCTCCATCTCTCGATAGCAAGCTCACAAGCAAAAGGCAAGCTTGGGAAGAACACCAAAGTGCTCCAAGGGACAAAGGGATGCAGACTCAAGCACAAGTTCCAATAACAATGGACTATAATTTCTTTGCTCTCAATTCTCTTATCCCTTTAATGTATCCAAAGGGTTCCTTATATAGATTTTCAATGGGGTAATGAAAGGTCGAATCCAAGCGATCTCAAGGCATATGGAAGGCCAAGAGACAAGTGAGTCAGATCCATGTCAAGGAAAACTCCAAAAGGATTTGGATTTTGTACACATCCCGATGTATGCAGTTTTAGAGGTCAAACCTGTGTATATACGCAATAAGGGGTTTAAAAGTCGCGTATAGCAATTTTCACATGTTTTTAGGGATGGCCTAGGAAACATCAAAGGACAAAAAATGGTCCAAGAGGTTTAAGGAGTCTGTAGAGGGACAGGGGAAGGCCATACAAGTGTGATTCACCTAGTGTGGTAAAATCACAGATGCCCCCTAATGTGTGAGGTCAGAGGGGTCATACGATGGATGAAATACATTATAAGTCCATCCCAGAAGTGGAGTGATGAAGAATCCCAAATGGAAGACCAGCCACCCAATCAGCATAGTACAATGATACAACTCTGCACATAACTGCAAATACATATAGCAGTCCTGGATACATAAAAGTACAATGGTCATGAATAGGAATGATACAAAATATGACAGAAGTGGTCATCGCCACATACAATATACATAGATCAGAATCTCCATGGTGAAGATATACAAAGGATCATGATCTCCATAATGGTTGAAGATATACAATGGATCAAGATCTCCATAATAGCTGGAAATGTCTGACATATACTGGAATCAAGTCACGAGAGCTGAAATCTCATGAACACCGGCACGATCAAGTAGGTAGCATATAAGAGATGCCACCAATCTGGAAGGTCTTCTACACAAACCGCTACGAGTACAAGTCCTACTATGTGAATAGCGATGTCAAGGTCAAACATAGTAGTCCATCGTCTAATTACCAGTCATTGATGTATACCGTTAACAGATGCAAGATCACCCACCAATAATGATAATGGGAATCAAGGTACTAGAGTGCTAACTAGAAAGTGCGAATAGATGTGTTGAGGTTGAACACTTGAGAGGATCCATTGATCAGGGGACATTAATGTATTCCCAAAAACTGTTGATGGCGAGAGAAACTGCCACTGATGACTGCAAGTCTCAAGGCACTAAAAATTGACTCTAGATTCCAATCCCAGAATAAATGATCTGAAGTTGATGGGATGAAATCCACTGGAAGGAGGGCATTAAGGCATCCCCCATCATGCAACATGAGGTACTCAGCAAGGCTGTATAATGTGGAAGGACTTGATCATAAGGTGCACGAACGAGTAACTATATCGGGAATGGCTGACATGCAAAGTCAAGATGACTGAGGAATGGCTGACTCAGGTTTCAACTTCCTTCGAATGAGAGCATAACGGCAAATGGTGACTGAATAAAGGCAGCATAGACTCGATATACAAAACTGGGACATCTCGGCGACACAGGAGGCATCGACAGAGGCTCCATGGGGACTGGAATCTTAACCAGTCGGTGGAGATACAATCAGATAAATGAGTATAGCTCCTAAAGTCAAACTATAAACCCAACCAATGGATGTGATATACAGTGCTCTGTTTGAAGGCGACATGACTCGACAGCTTCCAAAAGATAACATCTTTCCTTGTTCAACCTTTTGGTTTTTTAAATTTTAATTTTTTTTGGACTTTTTCAAATATTTAAAAATCTTGAAAAAGAATAAAATTGATTTATAGTCACAGACTAGGAGGAGACAAGTGTCATATGGGTAAACAAACTAGTTCCAAGTAGTGGAACATACCTATGCTCAATGCAAGGATACATGTGTAGGATAGCGACACTCGGGGGAAAGTTCCCCTCCCGGTAAAAATAGGGAATCAAGCTGCAAAGGATATATGAAATGGCTTTGCATGGCTAGACATGTGGTAAACTCGGGCTATATGGCTGAAACTCAATGTCAGGGAAGCCGGTGTAAGGCTCAATAAGGTAGGAAAATTTCATGATAATGCAATTACAACTTGACATATGGGAGTCCTGAGGGAAATAGACCAACAAAAGATCAAGAGGAGTATGAAGCTCTTGTAAAATGTCATGGAAATACTATACAATGGACTCCCACACCCTAAGGGACAAAATGTTGGCATGGGCACCCAATGCAAATAAGGTACTAACTAGGGTACCCATTTAAGGTCAATCTCTACCATTCACATAATGCCACTTCTAAAACAGCAAGAAGGTTCCGTGACATAATAGAATGGGTTCGTACCTAAGGCTGTAATGAAACGGTCATAAGGTCATGCAAAATGCAAACGGTGATGAAACCTAACCTATATGCCAGTTTAGACATGATACCTGAAATCGACACGAACGAGTCAATCCAACGGCCGAAACGGTGCTCAAAAGGGTCTCCTACATCATAAATTAGTCCAAAAACGGTCCAAAAGAATTAGAAACGGTAAAAACTATAGAAAAGCGGGTAAAAATTTTCAAAAATTTGAAAAATTTCTATAAATAGTAAAAAATTCAAATGATTATAAAACATTTGAAATTTTTACCCATTTGAGCTCAGAACTTCAACAACGAATTCTAGGAGATTCAGCCGGCAGAATCCACTACCGTTTTTTCCAGGTACGTACCCATGCTCTACTCTTTCATTTTGATGCAAATTTTATCAATTTCCATGGTGTATTTAGGATTCTAGGCCAGTCTAAGATGTGCACCACAACCCACGTGGAAATTGAGGGTTTTTCCACGTATAGGGTTGGATATACACAGAAAACGCCCTCGAAGTCGCGTACATACATGGTTGTTTAGCAAATAGCCACGTATGCGACTGCGCTCAATGATTTTTAAGTGTTCTAATGGATCAAACTCAAATTTTATGTGCAGGATGGTCCTAGAATGGAGAGAACATGAACATGGTGATGTAGAAGAGGCAGTAAGGGCAGATCTAATGGCTCAACAAGTGTTACGTGCATGTAGGATTTACAAGTTTTGGTGTCCTGGTGGCTTAAGAGCCAAAAGAAAGACTGTTGCAGATGTTGGTGGACTACTGGGATCCAAACTCAGAGACCTTCCAGATAGATGGGATGTCCCTCACCATCTAAGTGGAGGACATATATTTTATTACTGGACTTTCTCGACAGGGGGAAGTGGTAAATATACGCTCTCGCGGGCCCGAAGGTGGCCTAACTATAGATGAGTACATTGCAGTGTACTGCCATCCGGACACAGAGAAGGTGGGGAGTCAGATCCCAACTAAATTCATACAGGTTCTTGGCCTAAAGGCCATCCTATTGACACTAGGCAAGATAGCAGGCTTAGCTTCACTCCACCAGGCCTTGCAGCCTCTGATGTTCTATGCAGTGGAGTGCATGAGACCCACTGTGTATGATTGGAGCACTGCGCTACTGGGCAACATGAAACACCAACTCAGTGAGTGCAAGATGGGCAGAGTGCGAAACTTCAGTTTCAGCAACATACTGAGCATGTTTTTCTTTGAGCGTGTTCCAGGATTGAGCCCTAGAGTTAACGTTCCTATACACGGGGTTCGAGATCCAGCCCAACGGTGTTGGGCAGATGCGATGCGCAGACTAGGTGGAGGTAGGGTGTCCAACCCCTATCCAGCTGATTTCTTTCCATGGTGGCGACGACAAATAGTTTCCATTGATGACTACCCCTATGCAGGGATAGGTTTCTAGGGAGACCCAGACATGCCGCTACCACCAGGATCGGCTTATGGTGACATTGGTAATGAATCTCGACCCTCTTTTTAAAAATTTTGAGTTATTTAATTTTTTTGAGTTCTTTTATTATGTGGAATCAAAAGACATGTTTTTGGGTGACAATATATAGTGACATCTACCATATGCATGTAGATGTGGGACCACGGCGGCCTGAAGGCTTCCCTTGTCATAGATAGAGAGGAATAGGAGACGATATCATGGGTGTGGATGCGAAGCGGACGCTCCAAAGAATTCATACCAACTTCGTGAGACTAACACACAGAGTACCCATGGCATAAGTCGAGGACTTCCTTGAGGCCATGCAACACCAGGTGGTGGGTGTACCACGAGCATGGGTGCGGCTATTTCGATGGCTAGTGTTGGGGCTCCAACCTAACCGGCCCTTGAGTTTGGTAACTCCGCGGTTTTTGTGGAAGTTTGTAAGTGGAGTTACGAATCAAAACAGTCTTAGGGGTGTTGGGATTGAGTCAAAGTCCTCTTTTTGTAATAAACCCATGGTTTAAGTCCAGGGTTTAGGGTTCGGGGTGCCCATGGTTTAAGCCCATGGTTTTGTAATAAGTGCAATGTATAAATAAGCACTCTTGTAAAGAAGTCAGGTTAGGCTTTTGATGTAAGATGAATTGATGTGAAGCTAAGGCTATTTTGTAAGAGAAGGTTAAGTCTCAGTTGTGTGCGTGGACGACCTCTACAGCTGTGTGCGCAGAGGGTTTGTGGAGATTAAGGAGATCTGCAGCTGTGTGCGCAGAGGCCTGCAGCTATGTGCGCGGCTTTGAGGACTTGAAGAGATCAGAACTGTGGTTTTAGTAAAGAGTTGAATAAAACACAGTTCTATGGACGTAACCCCTACACTGGGGGTGAACCACGTTATATTTTGGTGTCGTAGTTCTATTGTGTTGTTTTGTTATGTTCTTTTATGCATTGATAAAGTAGATAACTGATAAATAAGATCACTGCTATAAACTAACTTCGCTGTGAATTCCCAGAAAAGGGTTAAGCAAGTCAGTGTTGTTGATCTAACTGCGAAGTTATATATGTGAATGACGAAGTTCTGTGTTGAATGATTATAAGATATTAAAGGCTAAAGGTACAATAATATCCCTCTTCTGCTTTCAGAAACCTAATTCTGCGGCACCCCATAGCTGTTTCGGGTGAGACTGCAACCTGCTTACAGGTTGTTTCTGAAAGGGCCAACACTGTGGGTCTTTTGTTGGTCTGAAGTTAATGGTATAAAACCCGGGTCTGCCCTATAGCCCAACAAATTGGTTCCATTGCCGGTTGAACTCAGTATCTGCGCAAGAGGGGTTTACATCGTACCTCGAGGGCTATGTTCTGGAGACCCTCTGTGAAGGAAATCGGTGATTGGCTTGATCAGACTTATATGAAATTCTCTGAGCAAGAGAACAAAGATCTACATCGTAGTGCAAACGACTTTTTTCAAAGGTATGTTTTTTGTGATGTTTATGAAATTTTCTTTGGTAGTATCCACATAGAGTTACACCAGTGGTTATCTAGTTTGACAGAGAGAAGGACGAACTTCCAAGAAGGTCAGTTCCCTGCTTGGACCCCTGCAAGAATTAATATATTGAAAAGGGTGAACAACGAGATATCTCGAGCTGTTGATTTCTGGACGACGCAAACCCTTGAAGCATTCGTGACGGAGTTCGCCATCGACACGAGTACTTCCTTTAGTGAAGCCGAGTGGCAGTTTTTCAAAGGACCAAGGGGTAAGTTTTTGAATTCATTTAGTTTGAGAATTAAAATGCTATTAGCTCCCTATTTTCACAGGAAATGGATCAGAGGATCCAGAACAGTTTTGGTTTTTATGTGAAGCAATGTGGACTACTAAGAACATTACGGATCAAGATACAAGAAGGGCGCAGCTAGTTACTTCTTTTAGAGACCACGCCTTGACCTGGTTCATGAAGTTTTCCAGCACAGAGAACCCTATCTTGACTGGTATAAAAGTAGCAATGATAAAGGAATTTAAGAAGCCGAAATCCGAGTCGCAATGTATCACTGAATTGAAAGAGATTCAGCAGAGGCGTGGCGAATCAGTGTGGGACTTTGATCAGAGGTTCAAAGTTTTGCTAGACCAAGTCAGTTTCACCATTGGACCTGCGCAGCACAAGGAATGGTTCATTGCAGCGTTGCTACCGCATATCAGAACTCCACTCATGCAACAGAAGGTTGCTGACCAGCAAGAGGCTCTGGAAATGGCAATGAAGCTTGAAACCGCTCCTGTCGACAATAATTTTGGTATCCCTCAAATCCAAGCGCAGTTGGCAGCGATGGCTCTAGATCTTTTCGATATGAAGAAAGGAAAATCCGGTCGTGAAGAGGTTTGGTGTACACAATGTCGGACAGAAGGTCACGACAAGGAACAGTGTCCTGTGGTAAGAAATTACCTGAATACTGGTGCGCCAAACCCGTTCAACCCTACTATTCTATATTGTGAGATCTATCAGACAACGGGCCAGCATCAACATGAGAATTGCTATCTGCTCCAGAGGTATGTGCAAGTCCCCAAGAACCCCTACTGCAAGTTTTATAAGTCAGTAGGACATAATGAAGATGAGTGTCGCAGTTTTGACGTAGCACAGAGTCCTACCTATTTTTGATGACTTGCCAGACCCAGAACAGTTTATTGAACAATTCTCAGACCAGATACCAGATTCACAGAAAATGGAGACTCTGGATTCATTATTTAGAGCCATAGCAGCCAGATGGTGGAATGGCCATAAGAAGAACATTCCTAGTTGGGAAGCGTGCCAGAAGTTCCTTCGCTTGAGATTTATGGATCAGCCCCAGGAGGTGCAAAGCAAGTTTGATGGAAAGACTAGCCCTCAGAAACATTTGGCACAGTGCTATGAAGTGTGGCAGCATGTACCTTAGGAAGAATGGGTACATAGGTTTGTGCATACTCTGGAACTGATAGCAAAGAATTGGTATGCGGAGGCTGAGCTTCGCCAGGATACTGTAAGTTGGGATTGTCTTGTTGATAGTTTTGTGCTTACATTTTCTACTAATGAATTTTGTCCAGCTTTAGATGCATTTATCAGGTTGATCCATACTAAGGTATTCGATGATCAAGAAGTAGTAGAATACCGACCTGATTGCAAAGCACAAGAAGCTCATGAAGTCGAATATTATAACCTCGCAATTGACGAGGATGATGATCCGTGCAATATTGATATTCCTGAGTCAGAAGGACACTGCGACGTACATGGACAAGCAGTCGAAGCCCCTGTAGTGACTCAGCCCCTGAAGACGCGGACAGTCAACATTGGATCAAAAGAACAACCTAAGTATGCTACCAGTGGAGATTATTGGGATGAAGAAATAGTAAGAAAAGCGACCCAACTTCTCCATGAGTATCGGGACTTATTTCTAATGAAGTTCCTTGAAATAAAAGGAATCATTGAAGCTATGGATGACATTTTGTCGTGGGTAGAAGCTCAACTCCATGTCGTAGATCGTGTCCAGTGGTGTTGAATGTCCTTATTAGGTCGCAATCACAGCTACTGCTTGTGCTGAAGAAGGAAAGGTCTGTCGAAACTTAAAAAACGACCGTTAGCATAAATCAAATTTGGTGGCGCTGGTACGTTCTCTGTATTAACTGCTGATATTAATGCGATCTTGGAAAATATACCGCCATTTGGACAAGATCTCTGTCAGATTTGGTGCCATCAATGCACAGTTATGGCAGATTTCATGGATAGATTCTATAAGAAGACACCCACACCCGCGATGTTTTCATTTTTCAGTTTCTTGAGTTTTACAATTGCATCCATGTCAGCCGATCGCGAGTTCCAGGAACTGTTGAGAGAGTTTGAGCAGACGGGTTTGCTGAACCTTTCAACCAACCACCTGCATCTGCACCCCGTGAAGAAACTCCCCCAGCGCCGACTCAGCCAATGTAGACACGATCTGCCCGAAAGAAGTTTAAGCCTGAAGTGCGTTCTAAGCACAACGAAGACCGACACAAGAAATCAGGGAAAACACCAGAGGACCCCGAGATGCCTCCGTCTGGTTCAGCAGAGGTCCCACCTGCAGAAGATGAGAACATTGCACCGAAGCGTCCACCATATCTTCCACCAGTTCGACCAGGAGTTCATCCACCTCGGCGGACAAAGAAGTTCACATTACGCACCCCTTCCCTGCCACCGGGTGTGCAGTTGGTCGGGACCATGACAGGGAAAATAGATCGGCTTAAGTATGTCGACCATGACACAAATGATCATGGGAAGTTTCCAGAGTTCACACCAGGACAATACTTGCATTTCGTCAAATATCCAGAGACTGGCGCGACAGTGCTGGAAGTAAAACAGTGGGCTGCTAGCTTGGATCAAGCTGGTCTACTAAAGATGCTCAATGTTCCCCATTTTGGTCGCAGCACACAGGTCACCATAGTGGTCAAGCAGCTACTGGCATTAGTACATGATGGCCACCTATGGATAGGAGACAAGAAAATTCCTATTAATGGCGAGCTCATTCATAGGATCACAGCCTTACCAATAGCGGGGCCTGATCCAGGGACCAAATTTCCTTCAAAGCATGAGGATACGAAGCTTGCACAAAGCATGAAGGAACGCTTTGGCCTGATGAAGGGAAAACGAGGGTATCACACTTCCATGATTCAACACCATAATATTCGCTTTGTAGTTGAGCTTTTAGCATGCAAGCTCATGCGAAAGTGCAGACCATATGAAGTGCCTGCCCCAGTTATCAGAATTGCTGCAAACTGTGCCGAAGGCTACAGTTACAACTGGGCAGCGTATATCGTGAAGGAATTCCTTGAAGACGCTCGCGACGCGCAAGAGAAAGGTAGGCCCTTTCACTATTCATGGTTGATAGTCCTTATCGCCCTGGTAGGATTGCAAGAACCTACCGAGGCGGAGTTTGCTGCTATACCTCCAGACATGCCTAGCGCAGTAAGGTACGCCTCTCTGTGGGTTTCCCAAGATAAAACCCTACAGCGGATGACAAGCTGTGTATTTTCCTTTTATATGATGAGTATCTCGTATGAGATCACAAAAACTCCTCGTCTCAGTAATGAGTTATTTTCTCAATACGATGGCGCAGCCCATTTCAGCGCCGACATGCATCATATTTTCATCCAGGCCCACGCAGATCAAAAGCATCAATGGTTTAAGTTACCGTATGTAGTGACCAAATATGACATCCTCGCGGTAGTTCAACAGTGGCCGGCTGAATGGTTGAAGGATGCAGGGACAAAACTCACCATTCCAGTTCCCTTAGTTACCAATGTGGGCGCAGGCCCTAGTCATACGCAATAGCAAGACCCCCCCGAAGACAGTGAAGAACAAACTAAGTCGCAGCAGAGTGAAAGCGACCAGGGTGGAGATGATGGAAATGAAGAAGAAGAAGAAGACTCAATTAAAACTACTTCAGACCCTAATCAGCAGGATAAGCGCAAGACACCAGAGCCAGACGAAGTGAACAAACCCTAGTCCCGAAAGAAAACGAAGGCGTCGAAGGACAAGAATATTGATGAGGAGCCCATCCTGACAAGTGAGGAGCTTGACAAGGCTCTATCGAAGTCCACAGAAGTTCTCACCAAGAAATGGTCAGAATTTGCAGCTACGCATCTGGATGCCATCACCGGTGTAGCAAAGCATATTTCAGAGTTGAAGTACTTAGCAGAAAAATAACTGAATGGCACTACAGCAAGCAGCGCCCCAGTAAGCGCGCAGCCAGACCTAAGGCAATGGCTGGCCACAGATAACAAAGGCCAAGTGTCGAGTGCATCCCTCATATTAACAGATGCAGCGTCTCGTTTGGAGATGAGTATGAAGGTTGGAATAGATTACACTAATATGTCTATGACGGAGCTCCATCTCTGTCAGTTAGCAATTATCAAGGAAATCCAGGCACGAGACCAGTATTCACAAATGCAATTGGAAAATGCCATCAGTCAGCAGCAGGGAATCACAGCGCAGCTGGAGGCAGCGGAGCAGAGAAAGTGGGATGCAGAACGTAAACGGATTACATTGGTACGAGTTTTGGATGAGGCCTGTCGAAGTCTTCCTGACTTCGACATACAGCAGGTGGAAGAGCCAGAACAAAGAATAGTTAGGCTGAAAGACTACGCCCAACAGTCTCGCAGTGAAATAGAGAATCTCAAAGTAGAACATGAGGCTCAGATTTCGGAGCTTCAACTCCGCATCACCCCAGAGAGCCCACCGGAGGTTAGGGAGCGACACTGAGCAGACATTCAGGCCTCCGCAGCAAAAATCTCGGACACTGTGAGCAACGCAGCAAAGCTGCTAGAAGACCATGTTGAGGCCTGGACCACCCTGCAGGAACATCCAGAAGTCATACAGCTGCAAGAAACCATCAGGCAGTGACAGACAGAATTGGATGCAGTAAAAGAGGAAATTAAGACTCTGCCACCTATGGATAAAATGCTCAAGGTAAAGCGAAGCAATGAACTCCAGCAAGAAAATTGAGTCGTGCAGAGCAAAAGCAACAGAAGTGGAAAATTCTATGCAGCCACTTATCAGCAAAGCTTTCGAGTTGAGTACTGCTATGGACACCCAAATCAAAGTTCTAAAGGAATATGATGCATTTGCGCAGGAAAAGGCCAATGAAGCATCAGCCACAGTATTGCAGGAGTTGATCAAAAAGGAGCAAGCAGCTGACAATATTATGCGTGGTCTCAATAAGTAGTTCACTATCTTTGCTGACAAAGTTCATCTACCAGAAGAGCAGTAGAGTGTCCCAGGCCGGGCCACTAGTGAGTCTTAGGGGCCTATTGGGGCTCCGACCTAACCGGCCTTGAGTTTGGTAACTCCGCGGTTTTTGTGGAAGTTTGTAAGTGGAGTTACGACTCAAAACAGTCTTAGGGGTGTTGGAGTTGAGTCAAAGTCCTCTTTTTGTAATAAACCCATGGTTTAAGTCCAGGGTTTTGGGTTCGGGGTGCTTATGGTTTAATTCCATGGTTTTGTAATAAGTGCAATGTATAAATAAGCACTCTTGTAAAGAATTCAGGTTAGGATTTTGATGTAAGATGAATTGATGTGAAGCTAAGGCTATTTTGTAAGAGAAGGTTAAGTCCCAGCTATGTGCATGGACAACCTCTACAGCTATGTGCGCAGAGGGTTTGTGGAGATTAAGGAGATCTGCAGCTGTGTGCACAGAGGCCTGCAGCTGTGTGCACAGCTTTGAGGACTTGAAGAGATCTGCAGCTGAGTGCGCAGATCAGAACTGTGGTTTTAGTAAAGAGTTGAATAAAACACAGTTCTGTGGATGTAACCCCTACACTGGGGGTGAACCACGTTATATTTTGGTGTCGTGGTTCTATTGTGTTGTTTTGTTATGTTCTTTTATGCATTGATAAAGTAGATAATTGATAAATAAGATCACTGCTATAAACTAACTTCGTTGTGAATTCCCAGAAAAGGGTTAAGCAAGTCACTGTTGTTGATCTAACTGCGAAGTTATATATGTGAATGAAGAAGTTTTGTGTTGAATGATTATAAGTTATTAAAGGCTAAAGGTACAGTAATATCCCTCTTTTGCTTGGAGAAATCTGATTCTGCGGCACCCCATAGCTGTTTCGGGTGAGACTGCAACCTGCTCGCAGGTTGTTGCCGAAAGGGCCAACACTGTGGGTCTTTTGTTGGTGCAAAGTTAATGGTATAAAACCTGGGTCTGCCCTGTAGTCCAACAGCTAGCTAGAGCCATAGTGATGTTCCGCGATCACAACCCCCCTCCTCCTCCACAGGCTTAGATACTTGGGAGTGATACATTTTGTACTACCGTGTATTTATATTTTGGTGGCTCAAGAGCCCCATTTTTTTATTATGACACTATGTATTACCACATTTTGGATGTTTATAAAAAAATTTATGATGATCGATTTATTTATTTACATGCGTAAAAAATTTATGTTTGTGATGAGCTTACTGTCTATGAAACAAATGCCAATCTAACACGTAGTTAGCATAAGAGTCAACAACTTGATTATTAATTCTTGGAACATGTATGTATGTTATATTATCAAATTGTCGTTGTATCAATCTCACACGTAAGAATATTCTTAATAATTTCGGATCTCTAACATGGTACAAACCATTAAGCTGTGACACTACTAACTCCGAATCAAGACGTACCTCAAGAGAGAGAATGCCATGTAAAATGGCATCTCGTAGAAGCTCAATAACAGCACTATATTCAGCAACATTGTTTGAATATGGCCATAAACATATGCCTCCTAAAGATAATACCTGAACCATAGGAGTATAAATCACCCAAGTAGCAGAGGCTGAGTGTTGATTGTGACGGCTCGCACCATCCGTGAATCCTATGAAGGTGGAATATTCCATTGACATCTGCCAAAAGAAATGGAAACTAATCACAAACCCGATCACCATAAGAAGAAGACCTACCTATCCAAAACTGTACAATAATATACAATAACCAGCCTTGGCTGAAAGTCATGCATAGTACTTTTTAAGATAGAGCCCATTTCTAGGCTCCGCCAAGGCTGTACTGTCATAATACACTAACTCATAAGCGCCCTTCTCTAACACATGTTTAACGAAGTAAGGACCATGCCACATGGGGTTAAACTTTCCTACCCCTAAGGGTTCTTTCGGTTGATCCTACAAAAGGACCAAGTCTCCCTCACTAAACCTCATTGGACGAACAGACTTATTGTATTGGACCTTAACGTGACGCTTATTTACTTCTAGAGCCACCAAGGCATCTCAGCGCGGCTCATCAAGTTGCTCAAAGAGGACCAAATGCTCCTCCAATGGTGAAGTGTCTGGTAAGAGTTCTATGGCTAGCTTCAAAGAAGGAATCTCACACTCAACCGGCAATACCGAATCCACTCCATGTACAAGTTGAAATGGAGAAAAACTAGTGGCAGTCTTAACAGAGGTTCTATAATCCCACAAAGCAGGATATAATATAATGTGCCAATTCGTATTGCTTTGTGCGATGGTTCGTTGGAGAATGGATTTGAGTGATTTGTTCACTACTTCTACCTGTCCATTCGCTTGAGGGTAGTAAGAGGAGGAATGCTCTTGCTTATACCCTAACTTTGATGCCAACTCTTCCATCATATAATTCTGAAAGTGTGAGCCATGGTCAGTGACAAGCTCTTTCAGAATACCAAACTGAGTAATAATCTAGTTGAATACGAAGTGTGTGGCTATCTCATCGTTGGATTTAACTGTAGGCATAGCCTCATCCCATTTCGTGAAGTAGTCAACAGCCACTATGATATGATGATGCCCCCCAGCTGAAGCTGGGTTGCAATCCATAAAATCAAGCCCCCACTTAGTGAAGGGACCGGTGGTGATGATGGGATGTAATGGGGTAGGTTTCGAGTGCATATTACATGCAAACACCTAGTAAGGATGGCACCTCTTAACCGCATCTACACAATCCTTAAATATCGACGGCCATAAATAACCTGCTCTTAAGATTTTTTGGGCTGTAGAAAGCCCAGATAAATGACCACCACACGCCCCTCCGTGGAAATCATTCAGCACTACCTCAGCCTCTTCATGAGTTAAACAACGACGTAAAATTGAATCTACCCCACGGCGGTACAAAGTTTTATCCACTATGAGGTAATTTTTAGACATGTGACGTAACCGTCATCATTCATCCCGTGAGAGGTGAGTAGGGACCTTCAATGTTTGTAAATATATAATAATATCCCCATACCATGGGTCCAAAGTTGAGATTAAGAAGATGTGCTCATCGATAAATGTATCTTCACAAACCAACTCCTCGCCCTCGCTTGGGAAATCTGATATAAGCTCCGCAAAAATTAACGATTTCTTCGATTTTTCCGAAATAAACTCGAGATTGAATTATTGCAAGATGACAATAAATTTATTATATTTTCCCCCAATCATTCTTCAAGTGAGAATGAATTGAAATGGATTGACATGGGCTCCAACCAAGGTTTTCCGAAGGAGAATATAATGTCTCAACCATTGAACTGCATGTACGGTAGCTAAGGCAAGCTTCTCAACATGGGAATAACAGATCTTCGCGTCAATAAAATTTCGGCTCAGATAGTATATGACATGCTCTTGAAGCTCCTCATCCTCTTGAACCAAATCCATACCAATCGTCTCCATGGACGCGGCCACATAAAGTATAAAATCATGGATATAGTCTGGGGGACTAATCACCGAGGCCGATGCTAGGGCTCGCTTAAGTGCATCGAAGGACTCCTGGGCTTGCTCATCCCAACAAAAGGTGGTGTCCTTTTTCAAAAGATGCATAAAGCCTCTAGTCAAATTGGCAAAATTGACAATGAATCTCGATAAGAAGTTTGCCATGCCTTGCAAACATTGAAGATGTCTAATGTTTTTCAGGGCAAACAACTGAAGTATTGCCTCAACCTTCAAAGGGTTGACTCTTATACCCTCCTTGGAAATAATGAATCCTAATAATTGACCAGACTTCCCACAAAAGATGCACTTGTGAGGATTTAACCTGACCAAATAATGGTAGCACCTTTCGAATACTAGTCTCAAATGATAGGAATGATGCATTCTCATACGAGAATGAGCAGCAAGGTCATCCAAAAATACTTCGATAATCGATTTGAGATCATGGAAGATCAAGGTCATAGCCCGCTGAAAAGTAGCTCCAGCATTCTTAAGGACAAAAGGCATTTTTCGATATGCAAAAGTTCCCCAAGGACAAATAAATGCAGTCTTATGTTGGTCCTTAGTTTTAATTTGTATCTTATTGTATCCGAAAAAGCCGTCCATAAAGGAAAAAACCTCGTTACCTGCACAATCATCCAAAATCTGATCAATAAATGGTGTGGGGAAATTTACCTTAGGACAGGCAAGATTCAAATCATGGAAATCAGTACATATGTGGATTGCTCCCTGCTTCTTATCAACCGGAATGGGATTTGAAACCCACTTCATCAAGGGAACAGGATAGATAAAATCGACTTTCAATAGTTTCTCTATCTCTGCCTTAATCGTGGGTGCTTTCCTAGGATTCACTCCATGCAAGCGTTGTCGAACAGGCTTAGCATTGGGATAAGTCTTAATCTCGTGTTCAATAATGTGAGAGTAAATACATGGCATTTCATCGTAATACCAAGCAAAGATATCACAAAATTATTTAAACAGCTCGGTGTATTCTTGAACCTCAGCATGGGAACATTCTGCCCCAATATAAACATTCTCTATCCTGCCAAGATCACGAGAGATATTGATAGGAATCTTTGGAGATATATTTTCCATGTTCCCATCAGCCATCGGACCAGGAGAGCTTAATGGAACCATGGGACTACCAATTCTCTCACTAAGAACCTCCCTAAATTCCTCACGCTCCAAGCGGTCAAGCTCAAGAAGAAAGTAAGATCTATGATGCAACTCTTCCCATGGTGGCTCAACTCCCGACATGGCCTCAATAATCACTTCATCTGAAGGAAAAACACTATCAAGGCAGTCGTGTGTGTGAGAAGACTGAACTGCGCATGCATGCAGCACATATGGGTCCTCCTCCTCCATCCGTGAAGAGGAAGGACTAGGATCTATAACACATCCAAGATTAGCTTGATAAGCTACCATAGTTGCAGGCAACGACATGTCTGCCACGATGGGATGACTCGAAGTATTTGGTGTAGGAAGAATCCCAAGGATCTTCCATATGACTCGTGCGAAAATACACCGATCTCATAGATGTTGAAGCCTCACCGGACCTAGACGTTATCATAAGGATAGGTGCAGGATAACTAAAGCTTCCCATAAGGGATGGATACATGCCCACACCCACACTCCCAGTTGCCAGCTGAGAGTGCTCTACAATCGGAATCGAAGCTCCCGAAGATGTGGTAACCGACAGATTCTTGAATTACGTTTGATCAATCGTAACTATCTTCCCATTAAATGGAAAGCATACAATGTGAAATAGTGAAGAAGCTACGGCTTACATACTGTACATCCAATTCCTACCCAGTAAGAGATTGTAGTCAAGGGGTGCATCAACCACCTTGACCTCTATCGCAATGGTCTTCCCTCCTAAATAGACTTTAAGGGAAGAAAGGATCCCATGCGGCCTAAACGATCTCCCATAAAATGCAGTCAACATGGTACTGAATTTAGACAACTCAGGGGAACCTAAACCCTTCCAACACGATAAAGACATCACAGAAGTAACATCGCCTTCATTAATCACAGTGCGCTTGACGGTCATGTTAAGACATTCTACATGAATCAAAAGAGACACATAGTAAGGCAAGTGAGGTTGAAGTCCTACGGTTTCAAATTTAATCATAGAGGAATAATTATCATCATTCACACCAAGGGCAAAAATCAAAGCCTTCCTTTGTGAAGGACAACTCTGAAGTACTTCTAGTGCAGACATCACACAAGGAGTGTGGCCCAAATCCTCGACAACAGAATAGTTTTGGGTGGCTCGGGCATTAGGATTGTGCCCCGGATGCTTAAGGACTCCCTTAGGAAAGTGAGGTGCAACTTCAGGTTTATCCACAGGTTTTTCAATATGCAAAGGTGTCCCTAGTGGATCAGGTTCCTTTCCTGGGTTGGGTTGTGACGAACCATAGTCCTTCGCATGGGTCACAACCTTCGTAGCATGCACCATGTTAATACAACCATGACCACTACCCTCCGGTGGATCTTGATTCCCACCAGACTGGTCATGGGTCCTCGAGTTCATATTTTGATTGTGAGGTAAAGGGTTAGTCAGCACAGCTCGACCCTATGCTAAAAATCTCGAGGCTTCATCGATACAAGGGCACAAGTAAGTGAGGTGATCGTCCTTACATAACTTGCAAGAAAATTTAACCTTACATTTAGGTTGTTTGTCCCCCCCCCAACATTACAGGCGTTTTTGTCATTACTATTAGCATTTTCATTCCTATTCCCACCCTTACAATTATTCTTACCCTTCTTTCTATTCCTTCTGGGTTGTTGGTTACCCTTCTGGTCCGATGATTGTATCGAAAGCACACTCGCCATTTGGGTGGGTTGAGACGAAGCCGTGGCTTGTCCCGAAGTAGATTTGTTGATTGACAATTGTTTGACCTGTTGTACAACTGAATCCGTAGGTTTAGCACTCGCAAAACCAACAATGCCATCAGCATGTGGTCCCAGTTTAACTTTGGGGTCGAAACTAGAACGTGGAGCATTGGGAATGATCTCATATAACAAACCGAATTGAGCATAAATCAAATCTAGTTCCTGCGCCCTAAAAATGGCTTGTTCCTCATTTTGCACTCCAGATGTAGAAACATCCTTTGCTATATAAGGCAATAATGACTTAAGGAACCATTCGAGGAGGAATTACGGTGGTATAAAGGCTTTAATCAATCTCTTCCATCTATTCCACTCTTGGATATGGTCCAATATATGCATGGCTTTATCCTGCCAAAATGTTGACAAGAGTTCCATACCAACGTCGTAACACACTGGTAGCTGGAAGTGGTTAAGAAAAGCCATCGCTAGGTCATCGAACAAAGTGAATGCCCCCCTAGGTAACTCTATATACCATTTTGTGGCAGGCCCTGTAAGGGTGCATTGAAACAGCCTTAAACGGATCAAATATTGGTGTAAGGAATTTGAAGAGCACCATAGGTGAAAGGTAGTAACATGTTTGCTCGGATCCTCTCCCGGTTTGCCCTCAAATTTGGGTATGTCCGATGGAATCTTAGTAGGGACAGCCGGCCAAGCTGGGTCATGAGATACAGGATCATTTGTCAACCTCTACAAGTCAGGAAGATTTAGCATTGTGAGGAAAGGGAGCCTAGGATGAGCAGGTCAGTGCACCACTCCCTGATAGTTTTGATTCACATAGGTCTGATTACCATAACCACCATGGCCTTGACCATAGTGCCCTCCTCCCGTTTGACTCGTGTAGGGTGGCATGGAAGCACCATAATGTGGTGTACCTTGACTATTCGAGGCTACAAAGGCGTAATTTGGAGAGTAAGTGGGTTGTTGATACCCATACCCATAAGGTGAAGAACCCTGTCCATATTGTGTCCCATAATAAGGTCCATAAGTCATCGCATGAGATGTCCCATGAGATACTCCATAAGTAGGAATATACGCTTTGGAAGTAGGAATATACATTTTGGAAGTAGGAATATACGCTCTAGAAGTAGTAACATGACCTCTAGAAGTATGAACACGACCTCCCCAAACAACGGGAGGTACTTGAACCTGAGACACAACTGGTTGAGAAGCAACAGTATGAACATGACTCATAGCAACATTCTGGCTCGAAGGACCACGTGAATGAGGTAGAGGGTGAACATTCGAAGAACTAGGAATAGAGGACGAAGGGACCTGTGAAATTATGTACGTGTTGTTCCCTATAGTCACTCATCTTGGATTTGGTATCCTAATAGGATCACTAACCCTAGGCCTAGGAGGAATATGTGATGTAGCTTCCATCGCCAGGATGGAAGGTGCAATGTGACTTGTGCTCCCAAACCTCTCCACATGGTAAGGAATGAGAGTGTCCCTAGGTGTAGTGTTAGGCTCAAACTCAGACTCGACATGAAATTCCAAATCATGTGTGGGAAAACCAGACATACCATAACTACCATAACTAGTTCTCCTAGGTTCAAAATGAGTCTCATCATCTTCTGGCATTCCATACCGGCGATGTGTCAATGGGGGATCAACGCTAGAGTAAGTAGTTCTATCATGAAAAGTACATTTCTTAGAAATTATAGGACCTAACTCAGTCATATCAGGTGAAGGATCATAAGTAGGATTAAACTCCCCATCTTCCACTTGAATGGGAGAGGGTGGTTCAGGAATACCTTCAACATGGTCTCCCATTGTGTGTGAATCAATGTGCAAAAGTAGTCCACCTGGACTGTCTATCTCTCTCTCCCAAAGGAGGAGGAGATGTAGAAGGCGGAAGTCCTGCTAAATGACAAGAACGACGAGGAGCCGCACCCGAATCCATAATGACTCAAAAAATATAAAAGACTCTCTATTTACGCAAACCCTAGGAAAGCTAATGTGCACAGAGCATACACCAATAAAATCTAAATCCAAACACAAGCAGTCAAGGGTAGGATAAGTGAGCTCCTGAATGAAGGAGGTATGTCTCACCTAGGAGAGGCTTGAGACTCCCATACACAAAAAGTGGAGGTACGTAACCAATTATTGTGGCCCTTAGCTTCAATGCCTAGATCAACTGTGTTGTTCGACCATAACCTGGCTGGGACACCCATAGAATAACCCCTGCAGAGTACCCCCTTGATATCCTAGGTAAGGCCACTAAGGTCACCTCAATATAATCAATTCTCAGGCGAACAGTCATAGGCAGGATTAACTGTATGGGCAGGGTAGCATAGCCCGAAACTCTCAAAAGAGCTGCCAGATACGAATACAATCCTGGAAATATCTTCGGTGCTACTCAGTTATGACTAGGGGTCATCCCAATCAATAACCTCTCACACTACCTCGTGCTTAACTCCCTTTTGAGAGGAGGATCCTGAGAAACACTGGTTATACCAAGGAATTTCACACACTCACCTGGACAGACACATACATGTTGTTGTTTAGTGGTCTTGGAGAATTTACTCACAATGAACTATTCCAAGACCCTAAAACCTAATCTTGTTGGTGAACCCTATCAAATAAAATAGTGTAGTTCATTTTAATTAAGCGTTGATTTTAATTGGATTTATTACTCAAAAGAGGTATATGGCCGTGCAACTAATGGCGTTATGACACAACATGAAGCAAAATACACACCTGACAATCAATGCAAATGCATTGTGTCCATGAAAAACAGGGTATGCTACTACGTGAAATGCACAATTTTCTTCAAATGATAAATTCAAGCTTTCCTATATGAAATCCTAACTAATACTTCAAAGAAAATCTAGTGCAAGTACTATGCAAAATGCAAGATGCAATGCATAATGATAATCAAATATTTTTGGAATTTTTGAAATAAAAATGAGATATTAAAGCAAACGAATGATACTACAACCCCCAGACTCTGCAAGCACAATCAAGCAGCACTCAAGCAAAGTACTAAGGTAAAATAAATCTAATGCACTAATTGCAAAACAAAAAATCGAAAATGCAATGACAAGAACATTCTTCAAAAAAGAAATTTTACCCTGAAAAAAACATCTCTGGTCAGAAACAGAGGTGTATACAGACTCTAGTAGTATCAAAGGAGACTTAACAATCATAAAAATTCACCCAGCAACAATCAATCTTCCTCTAGAAGGAAAAACTAAGGGCATACATGACTGTTCGCAGTAAACCCGCGTGTGTACATGGAAATAGCAGTGAAACCCACGTATATACGTGACTGTGAGTTAAAAACTCATGTACAGGAAGAAAGGTGCATAAAAATAAAGGCAAACAGACAAGCTGAGACAAACTTCACACCAATCAGACACTACTAGGAAAACATACCCCCAGACCTGACACAGAAACAGAGAAATAAGAGAAATTCAAAGTCATTGAATGCCGATAGAAAACCCTTAAAGGACAACTACTAGGAACTACCCAGTGGAGTCACCAATTCTGTTACGGAGAGAAATTCCTATGGCTTGGGGTACCACAACAGACAACTTGACTCCAAAAATCAATCCTTTCCAATATGCAAGAGAAATCAAGTTTCTAACACTAAAGGATCAGACCTCGTACCTTATTCCGGACGGTTCAAGTAGATCCCCGTTGGGATTTCCAACTTCAGCTTGAATTGATGAATCACTTCCTCAACAACAAGTAAACAAGACAAGCATACTATATATATTGGTGTTAGATCTACTCTAGCATATATAATCAACATTGTATAAGCAATTGAAATCATCCATGGATAAAATATTCATTCAAACATACATTATTGGACAGGAAAAGATATTTCTATTTTAATATAAAATTAGAGATTACAATGAATACAACCTCTGTCGACACTTATGCAAATCGAAGAAATTGAATCCCCCACTTGGGCCTCCACCACCTCAATCCTCCATCTCTCGATAGCAAGCTCACAAGCAACAGGCAAGCTTGGGAAGAACACCAAAGTGCTCCAAGGGACAAAGGGATGCAGACTCAAGCATAAGTTCTGGCGACAATGGACTATCATTTCTTTGGTCTCAATTCTCTTATGCCTTCAATGTATCCAAAGGGTTCCTTATATATCTTTTCAATGGGGTAATGAAAGGTCAAATTCGAGCGATCTCAAGGCATATGGAAGGCCAGGAGACAAGTGAGTCAGATCCATGTCAAGGAAAACTCCAAAAGGATTTGGATTTTGTACACATCCCAATGTACGCAGTTTTAGAGGTCAAACCCATGTATATAAGTGATAAGGGGTTTAAAAGTCGCATATAGAAATTTTCACATGTTTTTAGGGATGGTCTAGGAAACATCAAAGGACAAAAAATGGTCCAATGGGTCTAAGGAGTCTGCAGAGGGACAGGGGAAGGCCATACAAGTGTGATTCACTTGGTGTGGTAAAATCAGCTATAACAGTTATACATGTGATGAAGGAGGACATTATGCAAGAAATTGTCCTAAGAAACAAAAACTAACAAAAAGGAGCAACAAAAGAAGACATCATGCTCATGCTGCAGAGGATGATGAACCATCCAAGAAAAGAACCAGATATGAAAGTGAAGATTCTTCAAGTGAGGATGAATATGTTTTGATTTTTTCTCTCACAGGAAACATTACTCATGGAAGCAATGATTGGCTCATAGATAGCGGGGCTTCCAAAGATATGAAATGATTCAAGGAATCCTTTGTGAGACTGTCAAAACATGAATCACCTCACAAGGTGAAGCCAGGAGATGACTACCAATATCTAATAAAAGGTAGTGGGGAATCTTCCTATAAGCTAGACTCTGGAAAGTCTCTGACAATGAAAGAATTATTGTTTGTGCCAGGACTCAAGAAGAACCTCCTCTCCATATCGGAATTAGATGCAAAAGGAATGCGGGTTGCATTCATAGATGGTCAATTCGTCATGTGGCCAAAAGGAAAGACTATCGATGATGTGGTGGTGAATGGAGAACAAGAAGGAGGATTGTACAAATTAAAGGGCCATCCAGAACAAGCCTTGGTCCATGACACAGCAGATCCAAGTGAACTTTGGCATAGAAGGCTTGCACATGTGCATTACAGAGCACTACCACTTGCAAGCAAATTTGTTGAAGGTCTTCCAGAAATCCAAGAAAAACATGATGGGGTTTGCAAAGGATGTGCGAAAGGAAAGAATACAAAGAAGACATTTCCAAGCAGCGAAAGCAAAGAAAAAGGAATCTTGGAAATCATCCACTCTGATTTATGCGGTCTTATGTCATCAAAATCACTAAGTGGGTATGCATATTATGTTTCTTTTATTGATGACTTTTCTAGGAAGACATGGGTTTACTTCATGAAGAACAAAGATGAAGTATTCAGCAAGTTCAAGGAATTCAAAGCCTTGATCGAGAACCACACTGAAAAGAAGATCAAGACCTTTTGATCAGATAATGGCGAAGAATTCACTTCAAATGAATTCAAAGAGCTATGCAAAGAATCAAGGATTGAAAGGGAGTTTTCCACTCCTTATAATCCACAACAGAATGGGATTGGAGAGAGGAAGAATAGAACTATCATGGAAGTTGCAAGAGCAATGCTTCATGATCAAAACCTTCCTATGCATCTTTGGGCGGAAGCTGCCAAAACAATAGTGTATGTACAGAACCGTACTCCACATAGAGTACTCGAGAACAAGACTCTTGAAGAAGTCTTCTAAGGCAAGAAACCAGAAGTGAGCCATCTCAGAATATTCAGCTGTCCTGTGTACATACACATTCCAAAAGAGAAGAGAACAAAATTAGATCCTTCAGGAAAGAAGGGTATATTTGTGGGATACTCTGAAAGCTCGAAGGCTTACAGAATATATTTTCTAGGATACAAGAAGATTGAGATCAATAGGGATGTGATATTTGATGAAGACACAACTTACAACAAATCTAGAAAGAGACCTGTTGAAGAACCTGAAGAAGCAGAAGCACCCATAATTCATGATACAACCATGAACAAAGAATCTCAAGAAGAAGATCGAGAATTTGAAGAACCACAAAGACCTGTAGATCCACCTCTGGAGAAGAATCCTCATAAGAGGAAACCTGCTTGGGTATGAGAACTTATCCAAGGTGTGGAAAGATATGGGGCTCTAGAATAAAATCATAGAGAAAGAAAGAGGACCAGATCTTGCTCCAGATATGTAGCATTACTATGTGATTTCATTGATAAAGAACCTTCCAGTTATGAAGAAGCGGTAGAACGGAAAGAATGGAAGGATGCTATGATCAAAGAATACCAATCAATCATGAAGAATGATGTTTGGGATGTTGTCCCAAGACCAGATGGGAAGTCAATTGTAACTTCCATATGGATCTACAAGATCAAACATGCTACAGATGGTAGCATTGAAAAATATAAGGCAAAATTTGTGGCTCAGGGTTTCTCTCAGAAAGAAGGAATAGATTATGAACAAACCTTTGTACCTATAGCCAGATACACTTCCATCAGATCAGTACTTGCTCTAGCTGGAGTAATGAAATGGAAGATACACCAGATGGATTCCAAGACTACTTTCTTGAATGGTGTAGTGGAAGAGGAAGTGTATGTAGAACAGCCACTCAGTTTTGAGACACATGACAGGGAGTCTCATGTGTGCAGATTGAAGAAATACCTGTACGGTTTGAAACAGGCACCCAAGACATAGTACGGCAGAATTGACAGCTTTCTATCTAGTTTGGGCTTTACCAAGAGTAAATCAGATTCCAACCTTATTACAAGGTTGAATATGGTAACCCAATGATGCTTCTACTATATGAAGATGGTCTATTTGTGACAGGTATGGATGGGTTGATTGCTGATACGAAGAGAAAGCTTGCTGCCAAGTTTGAAATGAAGGACTTGGGTATGATGCATTATTTTCTATGCATGGAGGTGTGGCAAAGTGTAGATGGAATCTTCCTTGGACAAGGGAAGTATGTAGTAGAGATCCTAAAGAGGTTTGGGATGATGGAATGCAAATCCATGGCCACACTTATGGCATCGAACCTGAAGCTATTGAGTGATGCTTCATTAGAGTCAGTTGATGCTACAATGTATCATCAGATGATTGGGTCCTTGATGTACCTGACAAACACGAGACCAGGCATTTGCTTTGCTATGAGCACCTTGATCCAGTTCTTGATAGATTTGAGAAATGTTCACTTGATTGCTGGAAAGCATATTCTGAGGTACCTGAGGGGTACAGTTGATTATGGGCTCAAGTACGATGTGAATCAGAAGATTAACCTTGAGGGTTATGTTGATTCAGATTGGACAGGCAGTGCCATTGATATGAAGAGCACTTTAGGGTGTTGCTTCAGTATGGGATCAGGTGTGATCTCCTGGTTTAGCAGGAAGCAATCCTATGTGGCACTGAGTACAGTTGAAGCAGAGTATGTCACAGCTTGTTTAGGTAGTATGGCTGAGGAAGCTACTGTCTAATTTACTTGATCTCCAGTTGGATGCTACTTCTATACATTGTGACAACCAAAGTTGTGTGAAGTTGTCAGAGAATCCAGTGTTCCATGACAAGTTAAAGCATATCGAGATCAAGTATCACTATATCAGGGATATGGTGCAGAGGGGAGCAGTGAAGCTCCAATATGTTGCGACGAACAATCAGATAGCTGATGTGTTGACAAAGCCATTGGCCAAAGTGAATTTTGAGTACTTCAGGGAGAATTTTGGTGTTCTCCAGATCGAGGTCCCTTCCAAGGGGAAGTGACAAGTCCGGAAGCCATTCTGATGAGCAAGTCAGATGTAAGGGCTGAGCCATTCTATCATGGTGAGAGGATTTGGTTCCTTCCATGTCAGATATGAGTGTTGAATTCCATTCTGGGAATGGAGGTACCTAGTCAGTTACCAGGAACACTCAGTCTGGGACTGAGAAAGTCATTCTGACGAGCAAGTCAGATGTAAGGGCTGAGCCATTTTGTCATGGCTAAAGGATTAGGTTCCTCACATGTCAGATATGAGTGCTGGAAATTCTGACAAGTAGGTCAGATATAAGGGCAACTTCCACTCTCTGGGAGAGAGGATGCACTTGGTCCATTACCAAGTAGCTCAGTCTGGGACTGGGGGCCATTCTGGCAAGGGTGTAGGATTTGGTTCCTACCAGGTCAGATGTGAGTACGGGCCATTCTGGCGAGGTTGTAGGATTTGGTTCCTAACAGGTCAGATATAAGGGCAACTACCATTCTCTAGGAGAATGGAGGCACCTGGTCCGTTTCCAGGTAGCTTAGTCTAGTACTAGGGGCCATTTTGGCGAGGGTGTAGGATTTGGTTCCTACCAGGTTAGATGTGAGTGCATGCCTTTCTGATGAGGGTGTAGGATTTGGTTCCTACCAGGTCAGATGTAAGTGCTGAAGCATTTTCACAGATAATAGTGATGTCCTATCATGCTGGTGAATGTGAGTGCTGGGCCTTTTTGATGTGATTGTAGGCTCCTACATGATCAGATGTGAGTGCTAGGCGTGCCTTTTTTACGAGTAGGTCAGATGTAAGTGTTGGGTGGGCCATTCTGATGAGTAGGTCAGATATAAGCGCTGAATAAGACCTACATGATGGCTATTCCTACAACCAGCATGAAAGAAGGTTGTCTCTGTAGAACTTCCTGTGACGAGAGGAATCATGAGATAGCACATATGATGATGACAAGAGGAGATCCAAGTAGAGCCATGATCCAGATCCAGTTATGATGACTCCAAGAGATCCAGATCTAGTGATGATCCATATCTAGCAGTGATGATCTAGATTGAGTGATGATCCAAATCGAGTGATGATCCAGATCCAGTGATGATGTCCAGTGATGATCCAGATCCAGTGATGATGATTCCAATCGAGTGATGATCCAGATCCAAAAATGAAGATGGCATGAAGATAAAGATGACTTGAAGATGAAGATGACTTGGAGATGCAGATGATGAGAAGATATAGAGAAGAAGACCAGTGATGAAAATTATGTCGAGAGAATACCTTCCTAGTTAAGAGGGAGTGTCAATGTAATTGTAACTTCAAAATGTATTCACTTGTATTTCTTATCTATTGTAACCCGATGTTTATTCCGGGATGTTGTTATGTCATGTCATGCTCCGATGTTTCGATCGGGAATATCTATAATGTAAACAAGTCATGTCAAGTCATTGTGGGTAACCCTCCTATTGTCTAGGGGTTAAAGTCCCCGTAGTTCAAGGGCACTAGAGTTATTAGACTCTCCTAGAGAGGTCGACCCTAGTAGGGTTTTAGTCATGCCGGGATTAGTATAAATAGAGAGCTAGACTCTCTATTTAGTACACATCACAAACACACTCAAGTGTAGCGCATAGTTGAGGAAGGAGATGACACTAGGGCTAGACAAGAAGAAGGTTACTATTGTTGGGAGATCATCTTACTATTTTGGGGTTTTACCTTTTGTGCTGATTCTATCTCTAAGGAAGTTGCGGGGTTTTCTCCAGTTATGGTTTCCCCAAGGAAAAACACTGTGTTCATTGTCTCTTGTGTTTGTACTTGTTGTTCTCTCAGTTAAAGATCCTAACATAATGCTAGCTTGAATGTTGAAAAACTAACAATTACCATATTTTTAAAAAATGATTGTCATTAATGTTGTCATTAATGACAATCCTATTCATCATAGTCTTCATGTTTTTCTTTATATAAATTGGTATATAATATACTACATTTAGAAATATACTTATATCTAATGTATTTGACAAGTTACTATTTGGTATGGTGTAGGTAAGACAATTACTTGTCATTACAAGGATTTTTCACTATGAATGAAAATGCAAGGAAGCTTGCTCAGTTTAGAGCAGCATTAGAGGCGAGGGGAAATGGAAAATGTTATTGCCCTTGCTCTAATTGTAGGGGCTTGCAAAGAAGAAGAATTTTAATAATGGTAGCTGAAAGACATTATAGGGATAAGGGGCACACCGAAGCGGGTTATGAATATCGTCCCTTGCTAACAGCTTATTCAAATTTTAATGTATTCTCTGTAATAGTCATGATGTCATGAATTTCAGTAAAATTTCTAATCGTTTTATTATATGTTATATACACACTCATTTTACTACGTTGTTTGTAAATATATAGACAATTCCCCCAAAATGTCCCCTTCCAGAGAGTTATTTGCCAAGTACTAGCAGAAATACTCATTTACAGGGTGACAAACATCTAGACCAGAATATTGAAGCTGATCAAGTTCTTAATGATGATATGGATGGAGATAACGTTAGTGATACAAATCAGGAAGATGAGACACATAGATTGATCTAAGACACATTTGCTCCAATGGATGAGGACAACTAGGATAATAGTCATGATGTTGATCCTCTACTTGAGAAGGCGGCGTCAACCTCTTTATGAAGGCTCGAAAACAAATATTCTATCTGCTATATTGTTGTTAGTGAACTTGAAGGTTTTGAAAGGTTTATCAAACACCTGTCTCACAGAGATACTAAGGTATGTAATTTTTTATTTATTTATGTATTCATGTTCACATGTACATAAAGGGTTGACTTTTTTCCTATATTGCTATTGTTATCTAATTTGAAAAGTATGGATGTGATATTGATGATTAATATTGTTTACATTGACTTATTCTTTTGAATTTTGTAGATTTTTAGGTGAATTTCTATTACCAACGTCAAATATTTTACCACGCACATATCGAGAGATATATGTGATTATGAAAGAATTTAGAATGGAGTATCAATATATTGATGCATGTCCTAATTATCATATCATATACTATGGAAAATATGCATTAGAAAATGAATTCCCAAAATGTCAAACAAGTAGGTATCGAACCGATAAAGTGACAAAAAAGGTGCCTCACAAAGTTCTTCGTTATATTCCAATAATTCCACATCTCTAGCAGTTGTTCAGGTGTCAAAGTATAGCACAATTTCTGGATTTCCATGCAAAGAACAGAAGTCAATACGATGTTCTTCGAATGCCTGTAGATGGGTATTCATTTAGGTGCATTGATGAAAAGAGGCCAATTTTCAAAGAAGAACCTCATAATGTTAAAATTTTGTTTGGAGCTGATGGTGTCAATCCATGTGGAGAGATTCATTCTACCTACTCAGTGTGGCCTGTTTTTGTTATAAACAAAACCTTCCTCCTTGGATGTCGGTCAAGAGAGAGCACACAATGTTGGCAATGATTGTGTTGGGTATTTAATTAATTTGTATTTTTTTACTTGAAATTATGATCAATAAATATTTCATTTCTTTGTTTTGTGCATGATAATTATGTCTTTTATATATAGCGACATATAGCTAAATATAATTAGTCATGTATGTTGGACCAATTAGGTAAGTACCAGTTTAAAGATATTAACGTATATATTGAGCCTCTTATCGATGAGTTGTTGAAGTTATGGGTTGGTGTCACTATGTATGACATCTCTAGACCAATAGGGCAAAGACAATTTCAATTCCATGGAATACTTGGATGGACAATTCATGATGCTCCCGGGTTAACACATTTTTGTGGTATATTGTTACTTTCTTTTGTTCTTTAATATTATATATATCTATTGAAAATATCATGCATTATTTTAAATGGTAAACTAATTCTCTACACTAATTCATATAACTTGTAGGTCTTCAAACAAAGGGTAAATTTGCATGTTCAGCTTGCGTTCCCAAGATAAAATCTCATCATTCAAGGAGTTTAGCAAAGGAAGTGTTTGATGAGTATAGGAACTTTCTGCCTAAGAACCATAGTTATTGAACTACAGACAAAGCAAAATTGAATGGTAAATAACAGAATTAAAAAACCACGAAGAATGACACCTCACCTATGGAATTTGGAATATAATAGAAATCGTCAAGGTATGCCAAATTATTTATGTATTGTTGGAATATTGGTCAATACTTAGCCAAATTTTTTAATATGAAAAACAATATTTTTCCTACTTTGGTAGATTGATTTCTTCCACATGTGACCATCATAAGGAAAATTGAAAGCATGGGTGGATAACCACTTCAACAAGGAATAGATCTATGTCACCCTATGAATTTTATTAGCACAAGGACACTGTTGAGTATGGTTGTCATTGATGTCAAAGGAAGTCATTAATGACAAAAGAAGTGTTGATATGGCATGTGTGATGAGGTTGAAAAACAAATTTTGGTGTCCTAATGTCTCATGATATCACTGTTACATTCTGGTAGTAGTTGGTAACAGCATGATAATTTGGGGATTTTGACCAAGTGTTGAAAAACTGCCCTAAAGCAGTTGCATTATGAAAATGAACACCATAATTCATAAGAAGAATAGAATTCCCACCATGACCTGTCATCCCATATTTTTTTTGAAATATCTATCTGACCATGGCCCCGGTTCTCAGAAAAACTCCTTGAAGAAGAAGATACATGTCTCCCAAAAGAAGGATTTTTGGTCAAATTACTTAGAATTGCTCTAGGGAAATGCTTGCCATAATTTGTGTGTTAAAGAAAATGACCACACCACATGGTCATCCTGTAGGTGTATGTTTTGTCTACTTTACCATGTTCTCAAATTGGTTTGATAATTCTTAAGGAAGAAGATATGGATCTGCCAAAATAGGGTTTCAGGCCATATTACACCAAAGTTCAGTAAAATTCCCGCCCTGGGAAAATGAAGATGAGTATGGGAGTTAAATTAGCATAGGTGTGCTCAGTAAGGTGTAATACATCATCTAGTAGCATTATTTCAGGTTTTGGGTGAAATGAAAAATACACCTTAGGTTTTGGACAAATTGTCTAAGTATAGAATTATTGGTAAAATCTGCCTAAGTGGCCTCAAGGAAATGTGTGCCACCTCTCATAGGATGATGAGAAAAATTATCTGAAAGTGATAGGATCTATTATGTTGGTTGGTGCATCCAACCATGGTTTCATATTTCCCAAAGAGTCGTTGAGGAGGAAGATATCACTCTGCCAAAAGTGCCTCTCACCTTGATTTGCACTATCCCAGTAAAATGCCCGCCAAGGTTAGTTGATGAAGTTGCAGGAGAGAATATTGGCATGGTTGAGTCAGTATGATATTCCTCACATTGGATGTCTCACTCTCCAAGTTTGATGAAAAAATAAAATCACCTTGGTGACTTAGGGTTTGAAAAGATTTGTCCAAGTGTCAATAAGTAGTTTGGAAGACCACTTTCAAATGCCTGCCAGATGTTGGGTGTATGTCAATAGGTTCATCAATTGGAATGGATTTGTTCTTTGTTGAAATGGATATCCATCCATACTTTCAGGTTGACTTACAATGGTCACATATGCAAAATATTAATCTACCAAAAGTAGGAAAAATACTATTTTGCATATTGAGAAACACAAGAAAATTGCCTAAGTGTTGAGAACAAGATTTTGAGAGGTCGTTTGGAAATGTCTGCCAAGAGATGTCCTTGTGAAAATAAATTTATCAAATTTCATGGATCAAAGGACATGGACCAGTTTCCAACACTTAGCCATGTTCAAGAATTTCTCTAAGGTTTATCCTGAAACCCTATTTGGTAGACTTATAACTTTCTCCTCCTAAATGATTAAGGCAAAATGATACCATGGATAGATAGCCAATTCAAAAAGATATAGCCAGATATGATGATGTAGGAATTCTATTCAAACCATGAATTATGGAGAGAATTCTCTCAGAGTAGTTTTGACTACTTTTTCATACTTAGTCAATTTCCAAAGTTTCACAAAGTTACCATATTTTTCCAGAATGATGTCAAATTACAACACTGACTTCTTGATAGAACCAAAACACCATTATGTGTCTTTCCAGCCTCACCATACATGCCACATCATCATACTTTCCATGTCATTACTTCCTTTGTCATTCCTTTGTATTTCACTGAGTTTACCCTACCATCATGTCTTTGGTCATCCTTTTGTCATTCACTGAACTCCTTTGACATCAATGACGATCACATTCAACTTGTATCATATATTATATAAATATTTGTTTCTTTTTAGTGAATTATTTTTAGCGTGGTATGCACCTATATTGATTAATTAGTGTTAATTTGATTTTGTTGATGTTTCATGAATGTCGTTAAGGCATGAATGGGCTTCCACGTGGAATGAAAATTTACCTGATGCAATTTAGTAGGTTGCCATACTATGAGCACCTAAAAATAGTTCATTTGTTTGATACAATGAATATCAGGAATAACATAACATAATTGCTATGGAGAATATTAGATGGAAGGACTGACAAAGAAAGAATTGGAAAGATTTTAGTGACATCCAAGAAGCTAATCACACATTGCAAAGTGTGATAATTAATTCTAATGGTGATGGCCATCAACAAAATATTAGTCTTCCTTGGTGCTTGACGGAGCAACAGAGCAATATTGTAAAAGAGGTCATTAGAAAAATAAGGTTTCCGACAGGGTTTTCGTTTAACATAAAGAATATATTAACAAAAAATGTGATTTTGGTGGGGTTAAAACACATAAATGGCACACATTCATTAATTTATGTTGGTTACTATGGGTAGACCCAGGTTTATTTGTAATGTACCAACAACACCCCTAAATCACTGGCCCTTTCAGCGACAGACCGCATAACGGCCTGAAGTCTCACTCCAAGTGATCTTAGATGGGTTGGCTAAAGACTCAAGTGTCCTTAACCAGGTTCTGTAGCATCCTAGGGTCTCGCAACCCTTCTTAGCCAGTGAGATCTCTCTGCAAGTCGCAATTCTCTCTTACTCGCAGACTCGGACAGGGGAGGGACTCTTATCGCATCGCAGCGACCAGGACGATGCGCAAACTCTCCCTTCCGATTTTCTCACTATCTGTGATATCTCACACCGCAGCTCCTCTAACGGTGCGATATCGCCTTCTATCAATGCGATATCTCCTATAGTACGTCCCAATGCGAACCTCAAGGTCCAAAGGATTTCTCACTGGGTGGAATAACTCGGCTGATCTTCAATAGGGTGTTAAACAGTCTTACTTGAACTTCCACGGTTCAACACACTCAACATCAACTACACTTACTTGCTGAATAAGTATATAGGAAACACTTAATAGAGTGATTGTTACTACGTGAAACAAGCACTGGTAAACTCATACACATAATACTTTAACGGATTCAACGTGCAGTTCAACCTTCTAAGCTACTGTAAACTAACAGATAGCATACATACATTAACTGTAAAGCAAATTTCATGCAATGAATGACAGATAGCAATAAGTAAACACAATCACATGAATCAATCACACAACACACTGATTTTACGTGGTTCACTTCCAGGGTAGAAGCTACGTCCACAGGAACTAGTTTATATATTATAACTTGCGAGAGTAAACACAATTCCGCTGCAACCTCATATGCAGCTAGAGATCTTCTGGGTAACTGCGCACTCACTGCCGGGAGCCCTTCTCTCTTAGATATCTTCTCTCTTATATTGCTTCTCTTACAATATACTCTTTCTCTCTCTCTCTCTCTCTCTCTCTCTCTCTCAATCCTTGTGGATTGTTACATACATGCTCTAGGAGTCAACTACTGGTTACAGTAAGATACTATGAATTGAATAACAGAACCAGAGCTTGACTCTTCTATAATACAAAAATGGCTATGAGCTAACAGATTACTCGACTAGCTAATAGTCTATCTGAATGTCTTGCCAGCTAAATATCTAAATAGCTAACCTTTTACAATACAAAATACATCCCTTTATAGGCGGCCCGAAGGTCTCGCCATTACAACACTGTGGGCCTCTCCCAACAGTAACCCAAAACCCTAACTGTGACAGTCGGCGTATCTGTACTTGAGCTACCGCTTTCTGTCACACCATAGCTTCCTGAATTCTTCCACACTTCCCAGCGCTGACCGTGGGTACTGGTGCCACTTCCTACTGTACTTCGTCTTCAATACCTTGGCTCGTTGCTCCCTTTTCCATTTATGAGGGTAGCTGAGCCTTCTTGTCTTCGCCGCTGCCTTTAGTGCAGTGGGTGAGCTCTCTCTTCTCGGCCGCTTCCTTAAGTGCAGTGGGTGAGCTCTCTCCTCTCAGCCGCTCAGGTACTGTTACCTTTGACTTACTCATTCCAAAACAACAGCTTTTCCTATAGCTGCGGGACCCTACTCCAACAGTCCCCTAACACTTACTTGTGGCTCGTCCTCGAGCCACTAACAGCTTGTTTCTCTTGATGTAGCTTCTCCTTGGCTTCCTGCGAAGTCCTTGTAAGTTTCTGTCAAAGTCCTGCGACTTCTTTCTCCATAGCTTCGACACACTCTTGTGCCGCTCCAAGCGTAGCTTGACTGATGCTTGAATCTTGTGTAAACTTATTTCGTAGGGCAATGGAACCATTTGTTGGTTACTATGGGCAGACCCGAGTTTATTTGTAACGTACCAACAACACCCCTAACTCACTGGCCCTTTCGGCGACAGACCGCATAACGACATGAAGTCTCACCCGAAGTGATCTTAGATGGGTTGGCTAAAGACTCAAGTGTCCTTAACCAGGTTCTGTAGCATCCTAGGGTCTCGTGGCCCTTCTTAGCCAACGAGATCTCTCTGCAAGTCGCAATTCTCTCTTACTCGCAGACTCGAACAGGGGAGGGACTCTTATCGCATCGCAGTGACCAGGATGATGCGCAAACTCTCCCTTCTGCTTTTCTCACTATCTGCGATATCTCACACTGCAGCTCCTCTAACGGTGCGATATCGCCTTCTATCAATGCGATATCTCCTATAGTACGGTCCAATGCGACCCTCAAGGTCCAAAGGCTTTCTCACTGGGTGGAATAACTCGGCTGATCTTCAACAGGGTGTTAAACAGTCTTACTTGAACTTCCATGGTTCAACACACTCAACATCAACTACACTTACTTGCTGAATAAGTATATAGGAAACACTGAACAGAGTGACTGTTACTGCGTGAAACAAGTACTGGTAAACTCATACACAGAATACTTTAACGGATTCAACGCACAGTTCAACCTTCTAAGTTACTGTAAATTGACAGATAACATACATACATTAACTGTAAAGAAAATTTCATGCAATGAATGACATATAGCAATAAGTAAACACAATCACATGAATCAATCACACAACACACTGATTTTACGTGGTTCACTTCCAGGGTAGAAGCTACGTCCACGGGAACTGGTTTATATATTATAACTTGGGAGAGTAAACACAGTTCCGCTGCAACCTCATATGCAGCTAGAGATCTTCTGGGTAACTCCGCACTCACTACCAGGAGCCCTTCTCTCTTAGATCTCTTCTCTCTTATATTGCTTCTCTTACAATATACTCTTCCTCTCTCTCTCTCTCTCTCAATCCCTATGGATTGTTACATACATGCTCTAGGAGTCAACTACTGGTTACAATAAGATACTACGAACTGAATAACAGAACCAGAGCTTGACTCTTCTATAATACAAAAATGGCTATGAGCTAACAGATTACTCGACTAGCTAATAGTCTATCTGAATGTCTTGCCAGCTAAATATATGAATAGCTAACCTTTTACAATACAAAATACATCCCTTTATAGGTGGCCCGAAGGTCTCGCCATTACAACATTGTGGGCCTCTCCCAACAGTAACCCAAAACCCTAACTATGACAGTAGGCATATCTATACTTGAGCTGCCGCTTTCTGTCACACCACAGCTTCCTGCAGTATTCCATGCTTCCTGGCGCTGACCGTGGGTATCGGCGCCGCTTCCTGTTGTACTTCGTCTTCAATACCTTGGCTCGTTGCTCCCTTTTCCATTTATGAGGGTAGCTGAGCCTTCTTGTCTTCGCCGCTGCCTTTAGTGCAGTGGGTGAGCTCTCTCTTCTCGACCGCTGCCTTAAGTGCAGTGGGTGAGCTCTCTCCTCTCAATCGCTCAGGTACTGTTACCTTTGACTTACTCGTTCCAAAACAGCAGCTTTTCTTGTAGCTACAGGACCCTACTCCAACAAGTTAATTGTGAGTTTTTAATATATTTCCTTATTGCTATGCACTATTTTATTAATTTTATTCTCTTATTTGGAAATAAATAATAATTATTTGTTTTTTTATACAGTATGTTCTACCTTTATCTCTCCCAGATGACTTTGACAACAACATAAAACAAATTATTTATGTTCTTGGAAAATACATGTTTTTGGTCCGTGATTTGTAGCGGAACTTATTGACATATTATGTTTTGCCCACAAATTTTATAAATGGCTTGATATTATTTTATTGCATCACTTGTAGGTGGTTTTACTCAAAAGAAATCCATAAAAAAAGATATATGGTATTGGAAGAGAGAAATTCCCCGACTAATGTGTGAAATGCAACAATATCTACCTCCAACATTTTTTAATGCACAAGAACACTACCTCATACACCAATTTGAGGAGATTGAATTATGTGGACCAGTACACACAAGGTCAATGTGGATGGTGGAGAGGCAGTTGAAGTCATTGAAGGATCTTGTTAGACAAAGAGCGCATCTTGAGGGTTCTATGGTTGAGGGATATATGGTATATCAATGCATGATGTATATTAGTGAATATCTACCTAAATTAGCAGAAAATATGAATGTGCCTCTCATTTGGCATCTCATCTCCATCAAAAAATTTAAAGGGGAGGTCCTATTGGGGAAAGGTACAATGAGGACCGTGAAAGGTAATTATTAGATTTTGTGGAATTAATATATCAAGTATTTTTCCAATTTTATTTTATCATACTGATTTGTTATTTTTTTATTAATCATGCATATTAAATTGTATTAAACTATGCATGTAATGATATCTAATTAATGATAGCGAATTGTTTTTTTTTCATATAGTTGATCGAGTGTGGGATGCTTTACATTTATACATTGCAAACAACCTTGACTGGATGAAGCATTGGACATAAGATTGTGAAGAATGCTTCAGTAGGTTATCATGGGAAGGGGTCGATGAGATGATTAAAATAGCTCATCGTCATCGAAATCGATTTCATGATCTTACGTCACAAAGGGAAGTTGATTTAGCCTATGGTTTAAAAGATAAAAAGGCAAGTAAATTGTTTACCCGCATTTTTCTAGTTACTTCCCATTTTTTCAATGTATTTGGTTTGTTTAAGTTTTCAAATATATTTTCTAATTCATATATGACGTTTATTAATTCACAATGTATTCTTTAATTGTTGTCAATGTTGCAGTTGAAACATCGCAAGGCTATGTGGTGTAATGGTCGTAAATTTCATATCAAAATTTTGGATGATAAGATGAAAACCTTGGATTGTGGGATAATTGCAGTGTTTACGGTCACTGATGTTTCCTCTAGAAGTGACAGATATCCAGAAGAAACTGAGAATAGGTACTATGGGAATTTGGAGGACATAATTGAGTGTGATTTTAATTCCTTTAAAATAGTTTTTTTTTAGGTGAAGTGCTACAGGCTATGGATGCATGAATGTGATCCTGAAAGAACTATTATTGAGAATGATAATGGATTTACCATGGTTAATACAAGGGCATTTGAATTGCGTACATATCCTTATGTTCTTCCAATTCAATGTGAGTAAGTCTTTTACTAAGAGGTACCAGGTAAAGCAGGTTGGTCATACATTGTTAGATACGATCCAAGAGGAAGACCAGTAATGTATAATCATGTAGATGATGAAGATAATCACGAAGAAGAAGATGATGATGATGATGATTCAGATAAGGGGCAGGTGGCTGCATTCGATGTGTTCGACGAAGAAGTTGAAGAGGTTGATCATCCAAATGTAGTAGTTTATGATTTCATTGACGATGTCAATGACTATATTAGCGAAGATTCCATTGATGATGATGTTTATGTGAATGAGCCTTGCATGAATATGTATTTTGAACCAGATCCTAATACAGATGTTGAGTTGTATGAAGAAGAATATGAATGGTATTTAATTGTTGAATACTAGAGGCACGTGTTTATATATTTTATGTCATGATGATCTTTATATATTTTTATTTCCAAATGCCTTTTGTATATGTTTCTATTTTCAAATTGCATACCCAAGCAAAGCGTCGACTTGTTACTGAAAACCTCTTTGCAGGAAGAATTTGTGAGCCTGAAAATCAGTCTGCAGGGAGAATTTGCGAGCATGAAATATAGTATGCATGCATCACCTCACCTCTGCTTCGAACCTGGATAACCATGGCCGAACTTCAAACAGGGGCATCCAGCATGACAAGCACAGCTGGAATACAGGAATCCACCTCTACAAACCCAGTTGAAACAAAGTTGTCCACAGATGATAGGGTAATAGTAAAAAAAATTCAGGAGAATTCTGATGCATGGAGAGATGCAAAGATGTGGCCACAAGGTATGGAAACTATCCCCAGGAAAGTAGAAGTTTTCAACTTTTTGTGGGGAATGTTTAGTTATGGTTATGAGGAGATAGATGAAGCAATTTTGAAATATGATGCATGGAATACAGAACTTATAATTTTTGGGAAGTAGGTATACCTTGACCCTTATTTGGTTTCCCGAGCTACAAATATTCCACGCAGAGGGGGAGCAATTTTAAACTCAAGGAAAACCCCCGGATAGGAGAAGAACTAGATGGCCAGTAAAATTTGTGGGCAAGAAGTAAATGTTCCAAGGAATGGTTTAAAAATGCAAGATGTTCCTCCAAGAATATACAAAACTTTGATTCAGATTGTCCTTAGGACAATTCTGAATCATCACAGGGATGACATTTCGGGTGAATGTATGCAGGTAGTGATACATTGGATGGAAGATATACCTGTAGATATTCCTTATCTACTGGCTAAGAAACTCTCCTCTACCCTGCAAGAGAGCCAATTAAGGAAGGTTAAATTTAGTTTCCTAGGAACACTTCAAAAAATTATTGATTTATGTTGATCCCATGCTACTGAAACAGAGATTGGTGATATCAACCAACATGGAAAAATATCTTTTCCAAAACCACATGTTCATAAAACATACATTAGGAAATGTAAAAGCAGGGAACATAATGAGGAATTTCCAATACAGTCTCCTCAGTAGAATGAGGAATTAGTACAATATCCTGAGCACCATGGGGAATTACCATTACACCATGCTGAACAGAACGAGAAATCGCCAGTACAAAGTCCTGAGCACCATGGCGAATTACGAGTACAATATCTTGATTTGGTCACAAATGATGAAATTCGTGCTGCCATAACTTTGAAAGAGTTTGAGGGGCATGTAGATAGAGGTCATTGGGAGGAGGTGACAGGCAACAAAATGGAACAAACTACTGCTCACTTTTCCATTCCTCAAGACATTCAATTGCAGCTGCAACTGTTCTCCCCAAATTTTTCAAATTTTGGACTCCCCTTTATGACTTTAATGTTGCTTTGAATCATTTGGAGCCTTGAACCTTTGGTCGTGCTTTAATTTTGGATGATTTTCGAAGATTGACTCTCGGCCTGTTTTCAAAAGTTGCTCGTGCTTAGAATTGTTGTGGATCGCAGATTTTAGAGTTTGTTTTTGTTGAGTTGAAGATGGATCAGACCTTTTGTTCTTTTGTAAAACCGCAGTTTCGGAGGAGAAACAGTTTTAACCGTTGCTAAGTTTCAAAGTCTTTAAGCACTTAGAATTTTTATTTGATCGGAAGCTGTAGCCTTTTCTCTTCCACCGTCGTGGCTCCCAAACCAGCTAGCTACCTGAAGTACAAAGCGCTCCGCCCTCCGATGCTAGTCGCATGTCTATAACCTTTTTGCTTCCACCGTTGCGGCTCCCAAAGCAGCTAATCATCCGAAATACAAAGTGCTCCACCCGCCAACGCGTGATGGTATTTTAATCGCATGACTGTAGTCGTTTATCTTCAGCCGTTGCGGCTGTGCAAAGCACTCATATACTGATGTCAATGGCTTTCCGACTTTCGATTGAGAACTTTCTCGCCCGCATCTTAGGTCGTATCTTTCCCAACTCCGATAGGCTTAAGTGGTTTCGCAATACCCGTCACTTTTAAGACCCGCATATGCGGTGGTGAATGAATCTACCCTTCCGATGTTAGTATTTTGAGCCGCCGATGAGTTTTTCGTTTTCCGTCGTTGATAATGTCTGTCGAGCCTGTAGGTGGACGAGGTAGTGGTGTCGGCGTTTGTTAAAATTCTTAGAACAAGTGGTCACCTGGCCATTTCTTGTAGATTAGCCATTTTAGTTGGTTTAATTTGACGTTTTGTTTTAGAATGCAACCCCGGTGAATGATGCACATTGATTAACTGCCGGAAGATCCAAAAGACTTTTCATATTGCCGCGGCACGAAGGTACAGATAGGAGGCAGGATCTCAAGGCGCACGGGCAAAGTAAAAGACAAAAAATGGAAAGCAACAAAGGCGCAGCTCTGAAAGGTCCATCAGTTACTCAGCCGATCATGAGCATGCGCAGAAAAGATGAAAGGAGGGATATGAAACGTTCGAAGAACCGAAAAGTCACACGTTTGGGGAGAACCCAAGCGGTCTACTATTTTGTTTAAATATTTGAAAGTTAGAAGTTACAGGGGCTTTTTCCCTAGAAAAACTTGTAAACAAATGCTTGTAAGAGGAACTATTTCATCTTGCAACTAGAGACTACAATTTTTGCCTGTTGTAGAAAGTGTTATGTGGAATGTATCAATGTGATTAAATGAGCAATGTTGAATGTGAACTATTTCATTTTCAACTGTGTCTAAGTAACTGTAAGAGCGTTCTAACTTCCTGAACCTATGTTCTTGTCTAAATGTTCTTCGGTACCTTTAAGATGTTTTTACACTATGAGTAATGGGAGTTTTAACTGTAGATGAGCTATCTTATCATGTATACTTTTATTCATGTTTATATGTTTGGTTATAAGAACAGCTATCTGTGATTTGCCATAACACATGAACAGTATTGCATTACTCATGAATTAATCCATCTCTCTAGAGATAATTTAGTTAGTATTTATTTTCTTGCATATATGTGATTTGGATGCTTGTGAGTTTTAAGATAAGAGGTAAGAACCTGCGCATCACATTGTGACTACTCTTTGCATCCTTATCCCCCTGCATGGTTAATTTGGAACGTGCATAACATACTTAAGTAAAAAATACAAAAATACACGGTGGACCGGGCCGCAACCAATAAAACCTTTGTTTTTGTTACTTGACCTACGGTAGCCGGACCATAAACCGGACGGATTCCCTATACCAAACAGTCACGGGCTAGTTGGGAACGTTGACTGGGGAGAATCCCTTGCTATTGTTGCCTGCAAATTTCCAGGCCTCAATAGTTTATGGCGCTAGAAGGAGGGCCTCCAGTGCATGGCTGGCCGAGGAAACCCGTTTTCCTGAGATTATTCCACCGGTAACAGTTCTGAAAGCAGTGGGATTCATAATCCAATTCCGGAAGAAAGGAGTAGAGAACATTTGTTTTATGTTGACAACGAGGTTGTTAATAATCTGAGAAGACACACTAGGGCATATGTGAATAATATTGGAGGATTGTCGATCATCCCTGAATTTCCCAGAAGAGAATATAAAAGGAAGGATCGTCCTATATTGGAAGACTCAGTGCTAGTTGGGGATTGGGAAGAACTTGTAGAAACAGCCTTACAGGAAGTTGTACTACCTTTGAGTCAGGAAGGCCCAGATACTCCTCACAGTTCTCTTGCTCACACTCCTACTTTCTCACCTCCTCACTCTCCACCCAGACTCATGGCAGGCGTTAATTCCAATCAACCACCCAACCCACTGAATCCACCACCTGCCTGGAGAGCCAGATCACCTTTAAATCTAACACCTCCGCTACATGATTTACCTCAATCCTTTGAAAAGATGCAGCCCAAATTCGACCCAAGTGAGAAGATACTAGTAGATGACCACCTGGAAAGTTTTTACTTGGAAATAGAAGGGTTAAGGGCTGGGGAGTATGAAGATGTAGTTTTCAGACTATTCATGCATACCCTTAAAGGAGCTGCATCATCATGGTATTTTGGGTTGCCTGCTAACTCCATCCCTAATTGGGATACCTTCGAGAGAATTTTCAAAAGTAAGTATGCGACTCAAAAGACTCATGCAGCCCTCATGAAAGGACTATGCGCCTTGAAGAAAGAGAGAAAGGAGAAGGTGCACAGCTTTACTCAAAGATTTGCAGCATACCTCAAGAATTTTTCTGAAGCTGAAAAACCTTCAGACAAGGTCCTGATTGAATATTATACCTCATCTTTAGGCCCTAAGTTGGCCATGTTTGCCAAAATAAGGGCCAATCCTACTTTGGCGGAAACCTATGAAGAGGCGGAAATAGTGGAGGCTGAAAGAGAAAGTATCGAAGACTATCCAAAACAGTCAAGAGAGAAAGGTGGAGGAAGGAAATCCTTATTGTTTACTAATGAGTACCTACTAAGGACAATGGATTCCTTAGTAGCAGTTCAAATGATATATGAATTAAAAGTGCTAAACAGAAATAAAAGCTAATCTAAACATTCATGAAGCAAAACAGTAGAAAGTAAATAACATGAAACAAAAACAGTAAATAGTAAATAATGATCTTTATTGATGTTACCTCCAATGTGGAGGTTGGTGAAGTCCGTTGCGCTGGTCCGATGTCGGTGGCTCCGAGCTTCAAGCTGCTTCTTCTCTTTCTCCAATGGTGGAAATGGGCCAAAAGGGGCTCTCACGGTGAAAGTAACTCGATGGTGAGCTAGGGTTTCACGAGCAATTTTGGCAGAGGCAGGATACTGGGGATTGTGGATATGAAATGAGGGGTCTCCATCACTTATTTATAGTTGGAAACCATGCGGTTTTAGGGTTAGGGTTTCAGCTGTTTAGGGTTTTTTCCTCATTTTCCTCATTATTTTATATTTTTTATTCCTTTTTGCTTTTTTGGAGGAATTTTGGATATTTTTAGAGGAAAAGAGGGTTTTATGGCCCTTTGGAGGCATTTTAAGCCTTTTGGAGGCTTTTTGCATGGTTTTATGGGTTTTTGATGGAAATATGGTAGGAAAATGGACAAATGAGCCATGTAATGGGGTAGATGAGGTAGTGAACCTTTTTTGGGTGTTAACAGATTGCCCCCTGATGTGCGAGGGCAGGAGCTCATCGTATGGCCGATGGACATCATAAGTCATATTTGTTTTTCCTGGGGTGTGGAGAAGAGAAGAAATCAACTGAAGCCCGGAACATCGATCTCGAACCAACTGCAAGGACTGAAAAGTACATAACCTCAATAATGGATGAGGAATCATATGATTATCTAGACGAGGCGGGCATTCCCATGCTCGTATCAATATACATAAAAATAACTGTGAGGCCCGAAAAGGGGGACCTGTAGGATATATAGAAATCCACTGTGTATATCATAAGGGTCCAGAAGGGACACAAATCTGGAACATACTGCTGGGCTGATCATGTCTGAGCTGAACAACTGATGTACTGGAATGACAGCAGTGCTACGGAATGTGGTTCCGTAGGAACTGAGGAGCTGTTGTATCAAAGTGACAGCGGTCATATTTGCAATGGTACACTGATCTGGAACTGAACTGGGTACTCAAGGAAACATGGAACTGGATGGCTTCCGAATACAATCTCCAACGCAGCCCGGACATCCACGGGAACATATAACTGGTCGTTCCGAAGTGACTCACCAATGTGCTAGAGTCAGAGGAAATCCAGGGTCTTCGACAAATAATGGAATGGATATACATCCTGCGCGATTCTCAACGATGCAATTAAGGTGCTGAAGTCGAGCATGTGAGAAACAACTATTCGGAGAGGCAATGATGACTCCTCCCAAAATGGTCCGTAGGCACTCACCACAGATGGTGATGGGTCCAAGGCACAGGGGCCTCTAGGTCTATCCTCTGGAATAGAGGGGATGTTGTCGACAGAGGGAGACCTGCAACTATCAAGGCAATGATGTTTCCTTGACAGGAGCGCGAGGTGAAAAACCGAACTGTGATAGTACTGATGGCAGGAGTGATAAACTGGGGGAAATAACTGGGCAAGCAGAGTGGGTGGACTTCAAACTTCCTTTGTTCAGAGTATGATGGCGGGGATGATCGGGTAGCATATGAGACTGACTGGTGGTAAATGGATCATAGCGGTATAGGATCTGAGGGTGAATGGGCTAAGGGAGACTCAAGCTGTGGTAAAATGGTAGGAGACTGTAGAATACTCTGAACAAAGGCGACCTTAGTGGTGGTGCTGCCGAGAGGATCGATCATAGCGCCGAGAGGCGCGGGGGGACTTCTTCATGGGTTAGGTAACTAGAAAAAATGTGGATATAAAATGGTACTGTCATGTAGATTTTACGAGCCCATGACAGTTCATGCTCGTGGTTGCTTTCAATTTTAAGGAGTCTGAAAGCAAATAAGAAGACTCTGAATTAATGGCCATGCAAGGAGGAAGTGTTCGATCAAGGAACATTTATGATGACCAGGACTGAGGGTGGGGGGGGAACACTGGTGGCCCTCCTTGCGGGGTGAATGAATGGTGGCAAAATAACGAAACATTTGCAGTATGACAGGAGTGGATGGCTCATGTAAAAGTGTGAAATAATCTGATGACGGCCGATGTGGCGCGCAAATTGATGCGGCAAGGTGTAGGGACGCACTGTTGAAATTATACCAAGTGAGAGCGAGAAATGATCTCAAGCATCTTCACGGGCTCGAAAAAAATGGATCCAGCGATCTAAAAATTGGTAAAAATGGAGAGCGGCCGAAGTGGCACGCAAACCGAGGTGCCTATTGGTATCGAAAAAATGGGCAAAAAATGGTGTAGTATAAAATAACGCAACGAGGTGCCCATTGTGATGGTTTCGTTGTGCTGATTCCAATGGTGGAAACGGTTCTGAAAACGGACTCCGTCTGGGTACAGAATGGCCAAACAAGAGAAAAGTCAATGGACTATAAATGGGACGTGGGCCCAAGGACAAGTGTCATTTGTACTATTTGCCTTTGATTCGTAATCGCAGTGGACCAGAGCTCAAGTGTCTTTTCTGGACGATTCGACCGGCCGATTCGAGATTCGGGAGAGCCAGGTAGGCCGTCAAACTTAGACCTGCATGATTTTTAGGTTTGGGGGGCGGGTAGTGGGTTCTAGGGTGTTTTTGTACGGACCATGTGGGTGGACCGCGAGTCAGGCTGTCGAAAACCACGGTCGCAGCCCACGGGTTCAGGCCGAACAGTCGCGGTCGCGGACCGCGGCTGTGGGCCGAACAGTCGTGGTCGCAGCCCGCGGGTTCAGGCTGAACAGTCACAGTCGCGGACCGCGGCTGTAGGCCTGACAGTCGCGGTCGGAGGCCGAACTGTTCTGTTTTGGATGGGTGGGAAAGTCTATGATTTTGACGTGAGCCTGATGAGACTTTGTTGTGTGATTTACAGGATGCCACAGGTGCCATGGAGGGAGCGAGAGGTTCCAGAGGAGATAGTGACAGCGGTTCGAGAGGATCGCCGAGTGCGGTCACTGCTAGGACTCTTCGGACTCCTGAAGTTTGCAGAGGTTCCTATTATGCGGTCAGCAGGATTGCTGCTGACCCATTTGGTCGGATTCTGGGAGCCAGGCATACTGGCTTTTCGAGTGCAGGGAGAGAGGGTGGACCTCACCCTCACTGATGTTTATTTCTTGACGGGGCTGCCCTGCCTGGGGAGGGTAGCTGATACTCAGCCGCGAGTGTCGGCGGACTTGGATATGGAGGATATGGTGGAGCAGTTCTGTCGGTTGGGGGCTCGGGTGCATCGGAATGCACTCTTGGTGAGGGATCTATGGGAGCCGGTAGTACAGGCGATGGCTGCATGTATTGTGCGGATTTTGGGGTCCCAGTCACCTGAGAAGGTGTCTGGGGGTCAGATGCAGCTCGTGGAGCGTGTACTGGCCGGGACCTATTTTGCATAGGGCCAGATGTTCCTGACCTGCGTGCAGCGACAGCTGACCGCGGTGAAGGAGACTGGCAAGGGATTTTGTTATGGTTCCTTTTTGTGTGCCTTCTTTATGGAGAGGGTCCCCACACTGCGGCCGAGGGTGGCGATCAGGGTAGGAGGCTTGAGGGAGCCTCGGATGGTGCGGTGGGGAGAGATGATGCGCCGCTGTGGGGGCGGGGATGTAGGGCGATACTTCACGCAGGAGCTCTATTTGCAGTGGCTCCAGCTACCACTGACGCTGGAGGATTATCCATACATGGATATGGACTTCACAGGAGATCCGGATGCTCCACGGCCAGCAGGACAGGCATGGGGGCCAGACGGTATGTATGGTTTGGTTGCTTTGTCTAGTTTTGTGTATATGATATATTGTTGATATATGGTAACTGACAAAATGGTGTTTTGCAAATGTGGGTCCGAGGCCACCGCCAGGACATGTGGCGCGCAGAGGGACTGTGGCCATTCCAGCGTTGCCAGGGCGGGTGGACGTTGGTCATCCAGATGCAGCCAGGACACTAGAGTCCGTACGGGCGCTGCTCGACCGTCTGCTGGTAGGAGTGACTGAGGAGGGATGGAGGGACCTGGATCCGGCTGTGGTCCAGGATTGTTTGGGGGCACCTCGGGAGTTTAGATCGATTGCGGTCCAGGTGGCCCTATTGGCAGACAGGGCACGGGCACGGGCACTAGAGCCCAGACGAGATGAGGGCTTGCCAGAGGAGGAGCGGCGAGAGGATTCAGAGGAGGCGGACATGGATAGTGATGCAGGGTATGACTCTCATTAGGGAGAGTAGGGGGATCCCCCCGATTTTTTGTAGCTACGGCCTGTACCTTAGAGGTTTTTAGGATTGTACATACATTGTTTTTTGTATAGCTGAGTACAGGGGTACTCGAGACATGTATATCTCATGTATATTTTTGATATCTATATATTTATGCACATGGATGCACTTTTTGTTTATGATGTTTTATCATTTGTACGCACGTGGATGCGCTTGATGATGTGTTGTATGTTTGTATTGCACGTGGATGCAAGTAGTCTAGGATGTTGGGCACGTGGATGCCCCTTGTGTATTTTATGTGATGTGACATGATGTATGTATGAATAGGCACGTGGATGCCCCTATGGATGCAAATGTTTATGCAATGCAGTCTTTTTGGTTTTTTATCTAGTTGGATGAGATGCTATGATGTATGGTGGGAATGTTTATATGGTGTGATTGATATGCCAATCTAAGATGTTATTTGCCATTTGGTCTGCGACACTATTTTGAGCTCTTGGGACATGTGTGAATGTGATCGATTCAAATTGTCGGCTGAGTTGTTTTGTACGCAGGAATTTTCTAAAGAGGCAGGGATCACGTACCTGGTAGCAGTTGTTGATCTGGGAGACAAGTAGCTGAGATTCTAAGAACACATGAAGGTGACGTATGCCCATCTGGAGGGCAGTAGTCAGGAGACCGGTCACAGCATCATACTCTGCCTGGTTATTGGTAGCAGCGCCTATACAGGTTCTGTCAAGGTGAATCAGTTCGTCAGAAGGGGAATACAAGACCCACGCTGCAGAAGCCAGGTTGGGAGACCAGCAGCTTGCGCCATCAGCGAAGCCAATGTAACAAGGAGGAAAATGGTCCATCTGTGGTCATGCAAAGACAATGAAAGTGAGATTATGGTCAAAAAGGGAAAAAACAAAAAATGGAGAGCAAACTGTACAATGTGGACCAATGGGGTCGTGGCTTCAATTTATGGGTAAAAACGTTTAAGATACAACCCATTACGGGGGTTGCTGAAAGGGTGGCCTTCAGAGTTAGCTAAAATGTATGCCCCCTTGCCGAGGCAAGTCTGCACGATGTAAGGGCCTTGCCACATGGACTCAAACTTTCCTTTACCAGTTTTATCGTGGGCTTGGTCATAGGTGAGGACGAGGTCCCCTTCGTGGAAAGTTCGAGGGTGAACATGTTTGTCATAATTGGCTTTGGAGCGGGTTTTGGCAGCTTCGATATTCTGAAGAGTGGCACGACGATCTTCATCGGCTTGTTCGAGGGACAGCAGACGGTGCTCTAGATGGGAGGTATCTGGGAGAAGCTCAACGGCGATATGCAAGGCAGGTATCTGACACTTAATGGGGAGGATAGACTCAAAACCATACTCCAACGCACTGTTGATCGGCATAAGTCAATCTCGGCTTTGACAGCTGGGAGTTTTGAGGGATGAATGGGATGTTGTTTCTGACGAACGGGGGGTACATCAGGCCATGTGTCAATGTGGTGCTCTATAATGGCAGGGTCAAGACCAGGAATTTCGGTATAGGACCAGGCAAAGACATCACAGAATTCTTTGAAAATTGTTTTGTATTCCTTAATCTCATGCTCAGTGCAAGATGCTCCTAAAGCGATGAGTTCGGGGGTGCCTCTGGGGGCAGCAATATCAATTTTGATGACAGGTGAGATGTTGGCCATGTTACCCTCTTCGAAGGCGTCAGGAGCAGGAATAGGCTCCTTGAACCAGTCGACCTTGGGAGGAAGGAAGTCTTTGGATTCAACTGCAAATTGGGTAGCAGTTTTAGAGGAAGATTCATCTGGGAGGAAGTAGGAACGATGGTGCATGTCATCCCAGGGATAATCTGGGGCTGTGAGAGCCTCGAGGATCTCCTCATCGGTACGGAATATCTGTGTCGTCAAATCGGTTGACGGCGGAGTAGTGATCGAAGAGATCATATAAATGGTATGAACCACTTCGGAAGGGGAAGAGACCGGGGAATGGATTTCCTCAATGGTGAGAGGTGCCGTCTCAAGATCCAGATTATTCATCTCAAAGAGAGTGGTATTGACCATTCCGGAAGGGGAAGAGACCGGGGAATGGATTATCTCAATGGTGAGGGGTGCCGTCTCAAGATCCAGATTGTTCATCTCAAAGAGAGATATTCTATACTCGGGGAGATCAGGAC
>LPNX010039958.1:53164-98618 GCA_001517045.1 Pseudotsuga menziesii | reverse complement strand
TTAATGGCCAGGCAAGGAGGAAGTGTTCGATCAAGGAACATTTATGATGACCAGGACTGAGGGTGGGGGGGGAACACTGGTGGGCCTCCTTGCGGGGTGAACGAATGGTGGCAAAATAACGAAACATTTGCAGTATGACAGGAGTGGATGGCCCATGTAAAAGTGTGAAATAATCTGATGACGGCCGATGTGGCGCGCAAATTGATGCGGCAAGGTGTAGGGACGCACTGTTGAAATTATACGAAGTGAGAGCGAGAAACGATCTCAAGCATCATCACGGGCTCGGAAAAAATGGATCCGGCGATCTAAAAATTGGTAAAAACAGAGAGCGGCCGAAGTGGCACGCAAACCGAGGTGCCTATTGGTATCGAAAAAATGGGCAAAAAATGGTGTAGTACAAAATAACGCAACGAGGTGACCATTGTGATGGTTTCGTCGTGCTGATTCCAATGGTGGAAACGGTTCTGAAAACGGACTCCGTCTGGGTGTAGAATGGCCAAACAAGAGAAAAGTCAATGGACTATAAATGGGACGTGGGCCCAAGGACAAGTGTCATTTGTACTATTTGCCTTTGATTCGTAATCGCAGTGGACTAGAGCTCAAGTGTCTTTTCTAGACGATTCAACCGGCCGATTCGAGATTCGGGAGAGCCAGGTAGGCCGTCAAACTTAGACCTGCATGATTTTTAGGTTTGGGGGGCGGGTAGGGGGTTCTAGGGTGTTTTTGTACGGACCATGTGGGTGGACCGCGAGTCAGGCTGTCGAAAACCGCAGTCGCAGCCCGCGGGTTCAGGCTGAATAGTCGCGGTCGCGGACCGCGGCTGTGGGCCTGATAGCCGCGGTCGCAGACCGCGGCTGTAGGCCGAACAGTCGCGGTCGTGGACCGCGACTGTGGGCTGAACAGTCGCGGTCACAGCCCGCAGGTTCAGGCCGAACAGTCGTGGTCGCGGACCGCGGCTGTAGGCCTGACAGCCGCAGTCAGAGGCCGAACTGTTTTGTTTTGGATGGGTGGGAAAGTCTATGATTTTGACGTGAGCCTGATGAGACTTTGTTGTGTGATTGACAGGATGCCACAGGTGCCATGGAGGGAGCGAGAGGTTCCAGAGGAGATAGTGAGAGCGGTTCGAGAGGATCTCTGAGTGCGGTCACTGCTAGGACTCTTCGGACTCCTGAAGTTTGCATAGGTTCCTATTATGCGGTCAGCAGGATTGCTGCTGACCCGGTTGGTCGGATTCTGGGAGCCAGGCATACTGGCTTTTCGAGTGCAGGGAGAGAGGGTGGACCTCACCCTCACTGATGTTTATTTCTTGACGGGGCTGCCCTGCCTGGGGAGGGTAGCTAATACTCAGTCGCGGGTGTCGACAGACTTGGATATGGAGGATATGGTGGAACAGTTATGTCGGCTGGGGGGCTCGGGTGCATCGGAATGCACTCTTGGTGAGGGATCTACGGGAGCCGGCAGTACAGGCGATGGCTGCATGTATTGTGCGGATTTTGGGGTCCCGGTCACCTGAGAAGGTGTCTGGGGGTCAGATGCAGCTCGTGGAGCGTGTACTGGCCGGGACCTATTTTGCATGGGGCCAGATGTTCCTGACCTGCGTGCAGCGACAGCTGACCGCGGCGAAGGAGTCTGGCAAGGGATTTTGTTATGGTTCCTTTTTGTGTGCCTTCTTTATGGAGAGGGTCCCCACACCGCGACCGAGGGTTGCGATCAGGGCAGGAGGCTTGAGGGAGCCTCGGATGGTGCGGTGGGGAGAGATGATGCGCTGCTGTGGGGGCAGGGATGTAGGGCGATACTTCACGCAGGAGCTGTATTTGCAGTGGCTCCAGCTACCACTGACGTTGGAGGATTATCCATATAGGGATATGGGCTTCACAGGAGATCCGGATGCTCCACGGCCAGCAGGACAGGCATGGGGGCCAGACGGTATGTATGGTTTGGTTGCTTTGACTAGTTTTATGTATATGATATATTGTTGATATATGGTAACTGACAAAATGGTGTTTTGCAGATGTGGGTCTGAGGCCACCGCCAGGACATGTGGCGCGCAAAGGGACTGTGGCCATTCCAGCATTGCCAGGGCGGGTGGACGTTGGTCGTCCAAATGCATCGGGGACACTGGAGTCCATACGGGTGCTGCTCGACCGTCTGCTGGTAGGAGTGACTGAGGAGGGATGGAGGGACCTGGATCCGGCCGTGGTCCAGGATTTTTTGGGGGCACCTCGGGAGTTTAGATCGATTGCGGTCCGGGTGGCCCTATTGGCAGACAGGGCACGGGCACTGGAGCCCAGACGAGATGAGGGCTTGCCAGAGGAGGGGCGGGGAGAGGAGTCAGAGGAGGCGGACACGGATAGTGATGCAGGGTATGACTCTCATTAGGGAGAGTAGGGGGCTCCCCCCGATTTTTTGTAGCTACGGCCTGTACCTTTTTTTAGGATTGTACATACATTGTTTTTTGTATAGCTGAGTACAGGGGTACTCAGGACATGTATATCTCATGTATATTTTTGATATCTATATATTTATGCACATGGATGCACTTTTTTTTTATGATGTTTTATCATTTGTACGCATGTGGATGCACTTGATGATGTGTTTTATGTTTATATTGCACGTGGATGCAAGTAGTCTAGGATGTTGGGCACGTGGATGCCCCTTGTGTATTTTATGTGATGTGACATGATTTATGTATGACTAGGCACGTGGATGCCCTTATGGATGAAAATGTGGTTTTATGGTTATGTTCATGGATGGAAATGTTTATGCAATGCAGTCTTTTTGGTTTTTTGCAATGCAGTCTGACGTAATAGATGACATGCTCTTGGTGTGAGGCGTCTTCTTGAACTAAGACTATGGACACAGCATGCTCGGATGTCGATACGTAAAGGATGAAGTCCTGAGAGAAATCCGGAGGGGAGATCAAGGGGGCTTGTGTGAGAGCTTTCTTGAGGGCTTCGAATGCAGCTCCGGCTTGCTCGTCCCAGACAAAGGGTATGTGGGTACGGAGCAGGCGCAAGAAACCGTGAACAGTTGTGGCGTAATCAGGAACAAAGCGTCGAAGAAAATTGGATCGCCCTTGCAGACTTTGGAGTTGCCGGAGCGTTCGAGGAGAGGGAAGGTCTAAGATGGATTGGACTTTCAGGGGATCAACAGTAATTCCTTTCTGGGAAATAATGAAACCTAAAAATTGGCCTGCCGGAACGCAAAAAAGGCACTTGTGTGGGTTCAAGCGGATCTGATATTTGCGACAACGCAAAAAAACTTGCCGAAGGTCATCAAGGTGGTCTGATCGATTTCGGGAACGAGCTGTAAGGTCTTCAAGGTAGACGAGCAAGATATGGACCAAATCATGAAAGCAATAGGTCATGGCCCGCTGCAATGTGGCACCAGCATTTTTGAGGCCGAAAGGCATGACGCGATAGGCAAAGGTGCCCCATGGGGTAGTAAAAGCGGTTTTGTATTGGTCTTCCTTTCGGATTTGGATCTGATTGTATCCGGAAAAACCGTCCATGAACGAGAGGACTTCATGCCCCACACACGCATCAATGAGCTGGTCAATAAATGGCGTAGGGAAATTGTCTTTGGGACAGGCGCGGTTCAAGTCTCGGAAGTCCGTGCATACTCTAAGGGTGCCTTGTTTCTTGTTGACAGGAACAGGGTTTGAAACCCATGTGGTATAGGCAATAGGATAAATGAATCCTGCCATGCGAAGCTTCTCAATCTCTGCTTTGACAGCTGGGAGTTTTGAGGGATGAATGGGACGCTGTTTCTGACGAACGGGGGGTACATCAGGCCATGTGTCAATGTGGTGCTCTATAATGGTAGGGTCAAGACCCGGCATTTCGGTATAGGACCAGGAAAAGACATCACGGAATTCTTTGAAAAGTGTTTTGCATTCCTTAATCTCATGCTCAGTGCAAGATGCTCCTAAAGCGATGAGTTCGGGGGTGCCTCCGGGGGCAGCGATATCAATTTTGATGACAGGTGAGATGTTGGCCATGTTACCCTCTTCGAAGGCATCAGGAGCAGGAATAGGGTCCTTGAACCAGTCGACCTTGGGAGGAAGGAAGTCTTTGGATTCAACTGCAAATTGGGTAGCAGTTTTAGAGGAAGATTCATCTGGGAGGAAGTAGGAACGATGGTGCATGTCATCCTAGGGATAATCTGGGGCTGTGAGAGCCTCGAGGATCTCCTCATTGGTACGGAATATCTGTGTCGTCAAATCGGTTGATGGGGGAGTAGTGATCGAAGAGATCATATAAATGGTATGAACCACTTCGGAAGGGGAAGAGACCGGGGAATGGATTTCCTAAATGGTGAGGGGTGCCGTCTCAAGATCCAAATTATTCATCTCAAAGAGAGTGGTATTGACCATTCCGGAAGGGGAAGAGACCGGGGAATGGATTTCCTCAATGGTGAGGGGTGCCGTCTCAAGATCCAGATTGTTCATCTCAAAGAGAGCTATTCTATACTCGGGGAGATCGGGACAGTGATGTGAGTAATGTCCATAGACACCGCATAAGGCACAGGATTGGTTAGTGCGCAGCAATTTGTCGCGAGGCATAGGGGTTGAATCTAGATGGAAAACTGGGATAGTGGGGTCGTCGTCAAGCGTTTTCATGTATTCCTGTAAAGCAGGTAAGTGAGGACATAGGTGAGTCGCATGGCCCAATTCGTCGCACAGCGCGCATTTGGAATGAGCACGAAACACAGTGGGGTTTTTTACTGTCTTAGGAGGTGGGACAGCAGTGTAAGGTTGGGGGCCTCTGCCCCCAGTGGGTTTGGTAAGAATAGGGGGGAGGTTCATGGAGGACGACGGGATAGCGATACCGGGAGGTGGTTGACGAGTAGTGGAAATGGGTTGTACCGGTTGCAGGACGACATTTGGTGTCGGCGGGGGAACGGGAGGCGAAAGATACCAAACGGGTAAGCCTAAGGTTAACCCAGGAAGGCTGAGGGTAGCCATGACTGGGGCGCTAACTACTCCTGAGGGAGGAAAGAGGAAAGGAATGGTATGGATGGGTGTAGCACCAATGTGACTAGGTCCCAAAGGGGGTTGAGGCAACAAGGGCGGTTGATTAGTAGGAGTTCGCATGTTATGGGACAGGGTACATAGGTCGGACACTTCAGTAGCCGATGACGGGGGTGGAATAGATGGGAAGGTTGAGGTCATTGGTGTGTCTGAGTAAACTCTGGGCTCCATAGAAGAAATGACTGAGGCGGTTGAGGTCATTGGTGCGTCGGGGTAAACGCCTGTCCCCAAAGAAGAAACTAATGAGGTGGTGGCATCTGAAATAGGTTGTTCAATCATGGGGAGAACATTTTCAGGTGCCGCGGGGGAATTAGGATCATGGTAAGTGAGTTGGTCAACCTTGACCACACGTCCCTCATGGGGGAACATCATGGTGTGAAAAACAGTAGAAGCAACTGCTCGCATGGCATACATGTAGCTGCGGCCAAGTAAAAGGTTATAATCAAGCTGTGCATTGATAACCTCGATGTTAACGAGGACGGTTTTTCTAGCCAACTGGAGGGGGACATTAGTTAATAGGCCTTGTGGTTGAGCTGAACGGCCGTCGTAGGCTTGCAACGCAGTAGAGGACTGCTGGAGAGGGGGGGATCCCATTTTCTGCCAGATGGAGGTGGGCATGACACATGTAGAAGCACCTTCATCAATAATGCATCGATGGACGACAAAATTCCAAATGGAAACAGAAATTTGGAATGCCAAGGTGGAAGGCAGGCGAGGTTCGGATTGGTCCAAATCGAATTCCATTAACTGCGAGTCATTTGGATCGATAGCCCCAATGGCTGAGAGTAAAGTCTTGCGCTGCAAAGGATATTTTTTTAAGACTTCTAACGCAGACATGGCTGCAGGGGATTGGGCTAAGTCATCGACAATGTTGTAGTTTGACGCAGCCCGCGCATTGGGATTATTGTTGATACGGCGAAGTGGGAAACGGGCCGCTCTGGGAGCGCCATCTAGTGAAGGTGGAGGTATACGTAACGCCTGATCAGTGGGATGAGCTCTAGTAGGTGTATCAGCGGGAGGGGCTTCAGTGGTGGAACCATATTGGTTCCGCCGGGTCTGGAGGTTGACCTCCTCGGAGGACATCATCAACAAATGGTGGGTACCTGAGTCAAGCGTGAGTTGATCGGGAGCAGCGTAAGTGATGAGTTGTTGGGTTTGTGCGTTGGCCTGAGGGGGAGCCAACGGTTGGGTTTTCACCACGCCTTGGGTTGGTAAGGGGTTTTGCAGCACCAAAGGTGGCTACTGAGGTTGTGGCGGGTTGGGCGGTGCTTGAGGAGCCGTCTTCCCTTAGCGTTGTACATGAGCAGCCAAAAGTTGCCAAGCCCGTTCCATATGTGGACAAAAATGTGTGTAGTGGCCATAGACCCCGCAAACAGAACAAGGGAAGTTGGTTCGCAAATTAGGGTTTTTAGCCTGCTTGGGCGGGCGATCAGGGTTTTGGTTAACAGGGGGCGCATCATTATTAGCGGGGGGATTAGGATGTTGACCAGCTTGCTCGGTCGGTTGGTTGTTCCCACGATTTCGGCCTCTGCCACGGTTTTGTTGGCCCTAGTTGCGTTGGTTGTTCTGGTTTTGCTACGGGTTTTGTTGAGCGTAAACTTGCCCTTGGATAGTAGGTGGATTCTGAGGTTGTGCAGGGGCTAGAGCAGGCTGCGGTGGATGATATGTAGGTGGAGGCTGCGCAGGTGCAGCAACCTGAGGGTGTTGTTGATAGTGCTGTGGAGCGGGTTGTAGGTTTGCCGCAGGGGTTGGTTGTGGCGGGTAGTAAACTGGTTGGGCTTGTGACGACGCAGGAGTTGTTGCAGCTTGTTGGTGATAGTAGGGCTGAGGTGCGACCGGGGGGGCGTAAGTGGGAGTCATATGACCGAAACACTGAGGTGGACATGAGGGTCCATGGGTATGGTGCTGATGTGTCATGGGAGCATACGGGTTGGTTGCTCCAGACTGTGAGGTAGCCCACGAAGGGTCCGGGCCAGGGGTAGGACGGGCTATGGAAAATGGTTGAGGCTGCGAAGAGACACGGCCAATGATGCCGTCGGCCGCGTGGCATGCCCCCGGCGCATCGTGCTGGGATGAATTGTCGTGAGGGGCGTCAGGTATAATGGTATAGAGATAACCTGACTGGGCGTAAATGAGATCGAACTGCTGGGCTTTAAGGATAGCCTCTTCCTCCAACTGGGGTATTTCGGCTGCCACATCCTTAGAAATGAGCGGAAGGAGGGATTTGAGGAACCAATCTAGGAAGATCCGGTCATCTAACTTGATTTTGCATAGGCTACGGCGTCGCCGCCATTCGTGAATGTGGTCTGTGATGTGGGTAGCCGTGTTCTGTCTGCAAGATAGGAGGATCTCAACGCCCGCGTCATAGCGGACAGGTAACTGGAAGAACTGTAGGAAGGTCGAGGCAAGGGACGTAAAGGTGACATGGGTTCCATGGCGTTGCTCGATATACCACTTGGAAGCAGAGCCAGTGAAAGTGCGCTGTAATAAACGGAGGCAAATGGAGTCATCTACTATGGAATTTGAGGAACACCATAGATGGAAGGACATGATATGGTTCTGTGGGTCCTCACCTTCCTTACCCTCGAACTTAGGGATGTCAGAGGGGAGCTTAGTAGGCATGTGGGGCCACGCAGGGTCGTGTCGGATGGGGTCATTGGTTAATCTGGCTAGGTCAGGTAGGTTGAGGCTAGCCATGTATGGAAAACTGGACGAAGGGTGTGACACGGTTGTGGGTTGGATCAAGCTGGGGCCCATGCCCCCAAGTGGAGGGGTCGTGTGAGGGAGGTTACCCCAAAGTGGGGGAACTAAGGTGGTATGGGACGGTCCTGCACCGACATGGGTAGTATGAACCACTAATGGAGTGGGAATAGGTATTCCCGCCGTGGGAATAGGTACGGTGAGGGGAACGGTAGATGGGCCTCCCGTGGAGGGCATCCCCATGATAGGTGTGACAACTGGTGTAGTGGTGGATGTGCCACCAACAGGCCCTCCCATTAAGGGAGTGGGATTCACGCCAGCCATGGGGCTAGTAGGAGCGGTGTAAAGGGTGTTCTTGGATTCAGGCTCCGAGTCTGAGGTAAAATAAGGGGCGTCAGAATCTGGTGACGGAGTCCTATGCCGCTGACGATTGGAGTCAAGTGACAAGGCTTGAGATCGACGATGAGTGATATCAAGTGATCTGTGCTGTGGGGGCTCGCCTATGAGGCGTCGAGAATGTCTCGGGGAAGCAATGGTGATCAATGATGTCAAATCTTTGTGAGTTGAGGTAGCTACAAAAAGGCTCAAAAAACCCTAATGCAACCGAGTGTGCAGAAGGAGAGCTCAAAAAATAGGGCGCTCAGGCCAACAATCCACTTAAAACGCCCACTGTAATAGCTGTGCTACAATAGGCAGAGTGTCAACAAACATGGTCAGAATACCAACCAGCAACAGGTTTGCTAAAAATAGAAAACGGTGGACTCACTAGACCAAAAGGAGGTAAGAGAGCATGCAAAAACCTAACTAGTAGTATAATGACTCAACTAGACATATCCTCTGCAAGGTGATGAAATCCAAGTCAGACAATATGGATAGGAAAGCCAAGTGGCTAACGTATCCCCCTACCGAGAGGGATACCGGGTAGTCAAATCCTAGAAAAATGGCAACTAAGATACCCCGTTCATGACATGTCCAGAAAGGTAAATCTACCGCTCGGTCCTTTAACCGCATTATTCCCTATACAGGGATATTTCGAGAACTGCGAAAGGTAGCCCTTCAGTTACTGAATGGAGTTCGGTATTCCACTCAGACCTCCGGAACCAATCTCACGACTTCAACCCTCCTAAGGGAGAGGCCTTCTGATAATATGGTTGTGACCGTGTCAAAAAATACTAGGGGATTTTGGTTCCCTAAAGGACAACAACTATGTCTCAAGTGTAAATAACCAAGGGGTGTTATTGGAAGCCTATCCCCTTGATCCAACCTAACTACAAAAATTCTTTTATGTTCCCCAAGTGGGGTTAGAATGTTGGTTGAGTTAAGTATTTTTTAAGTCTCACTTGATTTAGGTGACGGATTGTGTGCTTGTGAGGTTATGAACCCAGAAGAGAAGTGCCAGGGAAACTTCCGAAATAACAATATAATTGAATGAAAAAATTTATACCATGCAAAATTTATCTGAATAAACAATGCTGAAATAATGCTGAATAAACAATGCTAAAATTTTTAAATAATTATGTAAACATGGGACAGAAAGGCTGTAGGGCTGCAGGTGGGACAGATGGCTGTGCAAGTGCAGGAAATATGGAAGCAAAGTGACTGGGTTTCGGCGCGGCAACGAGTGCAAAAATCAGATCGCGGATCGCGGGTATGGGGCGAAATCGCGCGGTCGGACCGCGGGTTTGAAGACAACAGTCGCGCGCAGGTCACAGGTTTCTGGCTAACAGCGGCGCTCGGACCGCAGGTTTGAAGTAAACAGGTGCGGTCGGGATGCAGGTTTCTAGCTAACAGCGGCGGTCGAACCGCGGGTTTGAAGTAAACAGGTGCGGTCAGGACGCAGGTTTCTTGGTCGACAGCGGAGGTCGGACCGCAGGTTTAAAGAAAACAGGCGCGCTCAGCGCGCGGCTTTCTGGTAGACAGCGGCGGTCGAAACGCGAGTTTGTAGGCAACAGTCGCGGTCGGGTCGCAGCTAAGGGCTGCACAGTCGCGGTCGGGTCGCAGCTGAGAAGGAAAAAACGGCGGTTTACGGTGGCCGAAAACGACAGCCGAAAGGACAAAACGAAAAATAAAACTAAAATAAAGACAGCGGAGTCGCCAAAACTGTTGCTAGGGTTTTATCCCTAGCTTGTACGAATGAGTACCTACTAAGGACAATGGATTCCTTAGTAGCAGTTCAAATGATATATGAATTAAAAGTGCTAAACGAAAATAAAAGCTAATCTAAACATTCATGAAGCAAAACAGTAGAAAGTAAATAACATGAAACAAAAACAGTAAATAGTAAATAATGATCTTTATTGATGTTACCTCCAATGTGGAGGTTGGTGAAGTCCGTTGCGCTGGTCCGATGTCGGTGGCTCCGAGCTTCAAGCTGCTTCTTCTCTTTCTCCAATGGTGGAAATGGGCCAAAAGGGGCTCTCACAGTGAAAGTAACTCGATGGTGAGCTAGGGTTTCACGAGCAATTTTGGCAGAGGCAGGATACTGGTGATTGTGGATATGGAAAGAGGGGTCTCCATCACTTATTTATAGTTGGAAACCATGCGGTTTTAGGGTTAGGGTTTCAGCTGTTTAGGGTTTCAGCTGTTTAAGGTTTTTTCCTCATTTTCCTCATTATTTTATATTTTTTATTCCTTTTTGCTTTTTTGGAGGAATTTTGGATATTTTTAGAGGAAAAGAGGGTTTTATGGCCTTTTGGAGGCATTTTAAGCCTTTTGGAGGCTTTTTGCATGGTTTTATGGGTTTTTGATGGAAATATGGTAGGAAAATGGACAAATGAGCCATGTAATGGGGTAGATGAGGTAGTGAACCTTTTTTGGGTGTTAACAGTGGACCAGTACACACAAGGTCGATGTGGATGGTGGAGAGGCAGTTGAAGTCATTGAAGGATCTTGTTAGACAAAGAGCGCATCCTGAGGGTTCTATGGTTGAGGGATATATGGTATATCAATGCATGGTGTATATTAGTGAATATCTACCTAAATTAGTAGAAAATATGAATGTGCCTCTCATTTGGCATCTCATCTCCATCAAAAAATTTAAAGGGGAGGTCCTATTGGGGAAAGGTACAATGAGGACCGTGAAAGGTAATTATTAGATTTTGTGGAATTAATATATCAAGTATTTTTCCAATTTTATTTTATCATACTGATTTGTTATTTTTTTATTAATCATGCATATTAAATTGTATTAAACTATGCATGTAATGATATCTAATTAATGATAGCGAATTGTTTTTTGTTCATATAGTTGATCGAGTGTGGGATGCTTTACATTTATACATTGCAAACAACCTTGATTGGATGAAGCATTGGACATAAGATTGTGAAGAATGCTTCAGTAGGTTATCATGGGAAGGGGTCGATGAGATGATTAAAATAGCTCATCGTCATGGAAATCGATTTCATGATCTTACGTCACAAAGGGAAGTTGATTTAGCCTATGGTTTAAAAGATAAAAAGGCAAGTAAATTGTTTACCCGCATTTTTCTAGTTACTTCCCATTGTTTCAATGTATTTGGTTTGTTTAAGTTTTCAAATATATTTTCTAAGTCATATATGATGTTTATTAATTCACAATGTATTCTTTAATTGTTGTCAATGTTGCAGTTGAAACATCACAAGGCTATGTGGTGTAATGGTCGTAAATTTCATATCAAAATTTTGGATGATAAGATGAAAACCTTGGATTGTGGGATAATTGCAGTGTTTACGGTCACTGATGTTTCCTCTAGAAGTGACAGACATCCAGAAGAAACTGAGAATAGGTACTATGGGAATTTGGAGGACATAATTGAGTGTGATTTTAATTCCTTTAAAATAGTTTTTTTTTAGGTGAAGTGCTACAGGCCATGGATGCATGAATGTGATCCTGAAAGAACTATTATTGAGCATGATACTGGATTTACCATGGTTAATACAAGGGCATTTGAACTGCGTAGAGATTCTTATGTTCTTCCAATTCAATGTGAGTAAGTCTTTTACTAAGAGGTACCAGGTAAAGCAGGTTGGTCATACGTTGTTAGATACGATCCAAGAGGAAGACCAGTAATGTATAATCATGTAGATGATGAAGATAATCACGAAGAAGAAGATGATGATGATGATGATTTAGATAAGGGGCAGGTGGCTGCATTCGATGTGTTCGACGAAGAAGTTGAAGAGGTTGATCATCCAAATGTAGTAGTTTATGATTTCATTGACGATGTTGATGACTATATTAGCGAAGATTCCATTGATGATGATGTTTATGTGAATGACCCTTGCATGAATATGTATTCTGAACCAGATCCTGATACAGATGTTGAGTTGGATGAAGAAGAAGATGAATGATATTTAATTGTTGAATACTAGAGGCACGTGTTTATATCTTTTATGTCATGATGATCTTTATATGTTTTTATTTCCAAATGCCTTTTGTATATGTTTCTATTTTCAAATTGCATACCCAAGCAAAGCGTCGACTTGTTACTGAAAACCTCTTTGCGGGAAGAATTTGTGAGCCTGAAAATCAGTCTGCAGGGAGAATTCGTGAGCCTGAAATATAGTATGCATGCATCACCTCAACTCTGCTTCGAACCTGGATAACCATGGCCGAACTTCAAACAGGGGCATCCAACATGACAAGCACAGCTGGAATGCAGGAATCCACCTCTACAAACCCAGTTGAAACAAAGTTGTCCACAGATGATAGGGTAATAGTAAAAAAAATTCAGGAGAATTCTGATGCATGGAGAGATGCAAAGATGTGGCCACAAGGTATCGAAACTATCCCCAGGAAAGTAGAAGTTTTCAAATTTTTGTGGGGAATGTTTAGTTATGGTTATGAGGAGATAGATGAAGCAATTTTGAAATATGATGCATGGAATACAGAACTTCTAATTTTTGGGAAGCAGGTATACCTTGACCCTTATTTGGTTTCCCGAGCTACAAATATTCCACGCAGAGGGGGAGCAATTTTAAACTCAAGGAAAACCCCCGGAAAGGAGAAGAACTAGATGGCCAGTAAAATTTGTGGGCAAGAAGTAAATGTTCCAAGGAATTGTTTAAAAATGCAAGATGTTCCTCCAAGAATATACAAAACTTTGATTCAGATTGTCCTTAGGACAATTCTGAATCATCACAGGGATGACATTTTGGGTGAATTTATGCGGGTAGTGATACATTGGATGGAAGATATACCTGTAGATATTCCTTATCTACTGGCTAAGAAACTCTCCTCTGCCCTGCAAGAGAGCCAATTAAGGAAGGTTAAATTTAGTTTCCTAGGCACACTTCAAAAATTTATTGATTTATGTCGATCCCATGCTACTGAAACAGAGATTGGTGATATCAACCAACATGGAAAAATATCTTTGCCAAAACCACATGTTCATAAAACATACATTAGGAAACGTAAAATCAGGGAACATAATGAGGAATTTCCAATACAGTCTCCTCAGTAGAATGAGGAATTAGTACAATATCCTGAGCACCATGGGGAATTACCATTACACCATGCTGAATAGAACGAGAAATCGCCAGTACAAAGTCCTGAGCACCATGGCAAATTACGAGTACAATATCTTGATTTGGTCACAAATGATGAAATTCGTGCTGCCATAACTTTGAAAGAGTTTAAGGGGCATGTAGATAGAGGTCATTGGGAGGAGGTGATAGGCAACAAAATGGAACAAACTACTGCTCACTTTTCCATTCCTCAAGACATTCAATTGCACCTGCAACTGTTCTCCCCAAATTTTTCAAATTTTGGACTCCACTTTATGACTTTAATGTTGCGTTGAATCGTTTGGAGCCTTGAACCTTTGGTTGTGCTTTAATTTTGGATGATTTTCGAAGATTGACTCTCGGCCTGTTTTCAAAAGTTGCTCATGCTTAGAATTGTTGTGGATCGCAGATTTTAGAGTTTGTTTTTGTTGAGTTGAAGATGGATCAGACCTTTTGTTCTTTTGTAAAACCGCAGTTTCGGAGGAGAAACAGTTTTAACCGTTGCTAAGTTTCAAAGTCTTTAAGCACTTAGAATTTTTATTTGATCGGAAGCTGTAGCCTTTTCTCTTCCACCGTCGCGGCTCCTAAACCAGCTAGCTAGATGAAGTACAAAGCGCTCCGCCCTCCGATGCTAGTCGCATGTCTATAACCTTTTTGCTTCCACCGTTGCGGCTCCCAAAGCAGCTAATCTCCGCCCGCGGACCTGTGCTGGTATTTTAATCGCATGATCGTAGTCGTTTATCTTCAGCCGTTGCGGCTGTGCAAAGCACTCGTATGCTGATGTCAATGGCTTTCCGACTTTCGATTGAGAACTTTCTCGCCCGCATCTTAGGTCGTATCTTTCCCAACTCCGATAGGCTTAAGTGGTTTCGCAATACCCGTCACTTTTAAGACCTGCATATGCGGTGGTGAATGAATCTACCCTTTCGATGTTAGTATTTTGAGCCGCCGATGAGTTTTCCGTTTTCCGTCGTTGATAATGTCTGTCGAGCCTGTAGGTGGACGAGGTAGTGGTGTCGGTGTTTGTTAAAATTCTTAGAACAAGTGGTGCACATGGCCATTTCTTGTAGATTAGCCATTTTAGTTGGTTTAATTTGACGTTTTGTTTTAGAATGCAACCCCGGTGAATGATGCACATTGATTAACTGCAGGAAGATCCAAAAGACTTTTCATATTGCCGCGGCGCGAAGGTACAGATAGGAGGCAGGATCTCAAGGGGCACGGGCAAAGTAAAAGACAAAAAATGGAAAGCAACAAAGGCGCAGCTCTGAAAGGTCCATCAGTTACTCAGCCAATCATGAGCATGCGCAGAAAAGATGAAAGGAGGGATATGAAACGTTCGAAGAACCGAAAAGTCACACGTTTGGGGAGAACCCAAGCGGTCTACTATTTTGTTTAAATATTGGAAAGTTAGAAGTTACAGGGGCTTTTTCCCTAGAAAAACTTGTAAACAAATGCTTGTAAGAGGAACTATTTCATCTTGCAACTAGAGACTGCAATTTTTTCCTGTTGGAGAAAGTGTTATGTGGAATGTATCAATGTGATTAAATGAGCAATGTTGAATGTGAACTATTTCATTTTCAACTGTGTCTCAGTAACTGTAAGAGCGTTCTAACTTCCTGAACCTATGTTCTTGTCTAAATGTTCTTCGGTACCTTTAAGATGTTTTTCCACTATGAGTAATGGGAGTTTTAACTGTAGATGAGCTATCTTATCATGTATACTTTTATTCATGTTTATATGTTTGGTTATAAGAACAGCTATCTGTGATTTGCCATAACACATGAACAGTATTGCATTACTCATGAATTAATCCATCTCTCTAGAGATAATTTAGTTAGTATTTATTTTCTTGCATATATGTGATTTGGATGCTTGTGAGTTTTAAGATAAGAGGTAAGAACCTGCGCATCACATTGTGACTACTCTTTGCATCCTTATCCCCCTGCATGGTTAATTAGGCACGTGCATAACATACTTAAGTAAAAAATACAAAAATACACGGTGGACCGGGCCGCAACCAATAAAACCTTTGTTTTTTTTACTTGACCTACGGTAGCCGGACCGTAAACCGGACGGATTCCCTATACCAAACAGTCACGGGCTATTTGGGAACGTTGACTGGGGAGAATCCCTTGCTATCGTTGCCTGCGAATTTCCAGGCCTCAATAGTTTATGGCGCTAGAAGGAGGGCCGCCAATGCATGGCTGGCCGAGGAAACCCATTTTCCTGAGATTATTCCACCGGTAACAGTTCTGAAAGCAGTGGGCTTCATAATCCAATTCCGGAAGAAAGGAGTAGAGGACATTTGTTTTATGTTGACAACGAGGTTGTTAATAATCTGAGAAGACACACTAGGGCATATGTGAATAATATTGGAGGATTTTCGATCATCCCTGAATTTCCCAGAAGAGAATATAAAAGGAAGGATCGTCCTATATTGGAAGACTCAGTGCTGGTTGGGGATTGGGAAGAACTTGTAGAAATAGCCTTACAGGAAGTTGTACTACCTTTGAGTGAGGAAGGCCCAGATACTCCTCACAGTTCTCTTGCTCACACTCCTACTTTCTCACCTCCTCACTCTCCACCCAGACTCATGGCAGGCGTTAATTCCAATCAACCACCCAACCCACCGAATCCACCACCTGCCTGGAGAGCCATATCACCTTTAAATCTAACACCTCCGCTACATGATTTACCTCAATCCTTTGAAAAGATGCAGCCCAAATTCGACCCAAGTGAGAAGATACTAGTAGATGACCACCTGCAAAGTTTTTACTTGGAAATAGAAGGGTTAAGGGTTGGGGAGTATGAAGATGTAGTTTTCAGACTATTCATGCATACCCTTAAAGGAGCTGCAGCATCATCATATTTTGGGTTGCCTGCTAACTCTATCCCTGATTGGGATACCTTCGAGAGAATTTTCATAAGTAAGTATGCGACTCAAAAGACTCATGCAGCCCTCATGAAAGGACTATGCACCTTGAAGAAAGAGAGAAAGGAGAAGGTGCACAGCTTTACTCAAAGATTTGCAGCATACCTCAAGAATTTTTCTGAAGCTGACAAACCTTCAGACAAGGTCCTGATTGAATATTATACCTCAGCTTTAGGCCCTAAGTTGGCCATGTTTGCCAAAATAAGGGCCAAGCCTACTTTGGCGGAAACCTATGAAGAGGCGAAAATAGTGGAGGCTGAAAGAGAAAGTATCAAATATTATCCAAAACAGTCAAGAGAGAAAGGTGGAGGAAGGAAATCCTTATTGTTTACTAAGCCTAAGGAAGAGAAATCACCATATTTTGAAAGTATGGAAAAAATGATGCAGAAGCTTTCTAATAAAATCATAGACTTGGAAAAAGAGAAGGAAACTCAAAAGTTCTACAAGCCCTATTACAAGAAAAGAGAGGACAACAATCAGCCCCAACCTCCTCCGCACAATTCAGCATCTATGAATTTAACAGAGGTAGGAATGGAAAATTTTTGCACTTTCCACCAACAACCCCACTCTGAAAAGAATTGTCTGCAATGGATAAACTCAATGACGTTGGTCATGAATCAGCTGTTGGATTCTAAATTAACAGAAGATGGAGATGAAGAAAGAAAAGAGAGTACCACTGCAACGAAGGAACAAGAAGAAGAAACCATGGTTTTGTGGAATTCTGTTTCGTTATTTGATACTGAAGAGGAAAAGAATCGGGGGTACAAGGACGTCATGGAAACCAACGTAACAAAAAGGAGCCAAGGGTCGGTTAAAGAAGACAGTCTCATACTCCCAAAGATCAAAAGGCTGCAGAAAAATGTTAAGAAATTTCAAAATAATTCCGCAGCTGATAAAATTCCTAAATTCACCATTACCAGTCAAGATCCTAAGAAGAATGATGCACTGGCCAAGCCCAATGAAGAAAAGATGAATGCTGATAAACCGCACCCCATTGAACCACAGATGGATTATGACATCGTGGAAGATATAAAGAAGGTAAAGGCAAACGTTTCACTATTTGAAATGTGCAAAGTGCCACAGCCAAAAGAAAGACTATTGAAAGCACTTGAAGCGTTGGATGAGAGGCTTCCCGCTGACAATCGGCCTAAAAAGGAAGAAGAAATTGGAGAAACCAGCATTGGAGGTAAGTCTAAGAGCAAACATCCTCTTTTCCTCCTCACTTTTGAAATTTTTAATCATAACGTACATAATTGCTTGGTAGACTCGGGGGCGTCGGTTAATGTCATGCCAATATCAGTCTGTAAAACGATAAATGGGCAGCCTCAGCCACTTGGAGAGTTGTCCAGTTGGACAGGATGGATGTAAAGGTAATTGGTGAGATGGAGGATGTCCTGATCCACTTGTCGTTAAATGATAAGGTGTGCCAAGTCATTGATATCATGGTGGCCGATATACCAGACGTTTATGGGCTTGTCCTTAGCAGAGACTGGTCAGTGAAACTAAACAGATATTTTTCCTCTGATTGGTCACATCCGTGGCTGCCGTATAAAGGAATTCCGAACCAAATTAAGATTTTGAGGGAGCCTCACATGAAATACAACGTTACTCGACTTGAGGAGAAGAATGAACCAGTGGATTTTGTGTTGGGAAATTATTTTATTGATTTGGAACTAGGAAATTACCAAGCAGAAGAAGCCAGCAACATGTCAGACACCCAGCCTGATCTCCTTCGATTTTCACAGGCTGATGAAATCAACTGTAAAATAGTAGACTTAGCAGTAGGAATAGATTCACATACAGTAGTTAGTGATTTATGGACTTTGTTTTTTGATGGCTCCAAGACGCTAGAAAGGTCAGGGGCCGGCTGTGTCCTGATTGACCCCCAGAAGAATAAACATTTTCTTTCATGTAGATTAGAGTTTGAATGTACGAATAATACAGCTGAGTATGAAGCACTAGTGCAGGGCTTAAGGAAGGCAATCGAATTAAAGGTAAGTAATCTAAAAGTTTCGGAGATTCTGAAATAATTGTAAAACAGATCCGAAATCAAATACATTGTGTTTCTCCTCACTTAAAGGCTTATCAAAATGGGGTATGGGACCTACTCAAATGTTTTGATGCATTTAATATTAGATCAATTCCAAGGATAAAAAATGCAGCGGCTGACTTGTTAGCCACATCCGCTGCTAGGCTTGTGCCTACTAATAATCAATGCTCTGTTGAATTGCTTTTTAGGCCATCGGTCCCTGATATGATCACCAACCTATGAGTGTTCGATGATGACCAGCAGATTATAGAATGCTTAACAAATGACGAAGTATTTAAAGGGGCGATTATAGATGATGAAGAACATCAGGCTGAGCTGAAGTACAATAATTTCATCCCTAAAGGAGTCAGAACCTTAGAAAGAATGTTCGATCTGAATGAAAAGTTTAGAAGACCTCCAAACGTGAAGACTCACAGCTCATCTCTACAGTTCGAGCTGATAAATTTAGGGACTGAAACAAATCCTAAATATGTCAATCTAGGCAAACGTTGTTCACCAGCAGAAAGAGATAAGTTCATCATCCTTTTTAAGCAATATAAATATGTTTTCGCCTGGACATACGAAGATTTGAAGACATATGACACTAGCATCATCCAGCATGTTATTCCCATTAAAGCTGGTGTCAAACCTTATCAGCAACCTTTAAGAAAAATGCATCCAAAATTGGAACCGCTGATTCAGAGTGAAGTGAAGACATTATTGGATGCTAGAATCATTTTTAAGGTCAAACACTCTGAGTGGGTATCAAATCTGGTACCAGTGAGAAAAAAATCTGGAGAAATCAGGCTATGCGTGGATTTCAGGAATTTGAACCGCGCTTCAGATAAAGATAACTATCATGTTCCACCCATGGAGCAATTACTACAAATGGTCTCAGTTTCTGAACTATTTTCTTTATTGGACGGTTTCTCGAGCTACAATCAAGTATTAGTAGCCGAAGAAGACAGGTTGAAGACAACATTCAAGACCAAATGGGGAACTTTCACTTACAGAAGAATGCCCTTTGGGATTATAAACACTGGAGCTACATTTCAGAGGGCTATGAACATAGCTTTTCGCGGTATGATTGGCCGTAGTGCTGTAATGTACCTTGATGATATTATGATATTCTCAAATAGGAGAGAAGAGCACGTGTTTCATTTAAGGCAGATTTTTGAACGCTGTCAAAAATATGGCATATCACTCAACCCCAAGAAGTGTGTGTTCGCGGTCACGGAGGGAAAGTTGCTGGGTCACATAGTTTCAAAAAAGTTAATCTCTATAGATCCAGAGAGAATTAAGGCCATTGAATAAATCCCCTTGCCCCATAATAAAAAAGGGATGCAATAATTTATGGGAACTATAAATTTTGTATGAAGATTTGTGCTAGATTTTTCCCAAATTGTCAAACCTCTGCAACAAATGGTGAAGAAAAGTGAACAGTTCAAATGGACTGAGATTGAGAAGAATGCATTCAACAAAATTAAAACTGCTGTTGCACATGCACCCTCCCTAAAAAGCCCAGATTCTGATAAAGATTTTATTCTGTATACCTTTGCATCCGATGATTCGCTAGCAGCTGTGCTTACTCAAAAAGAAGATGGGGGGGATGAATGCCCAATATCTTTCATGAGCACTGGTCTACAAGGGGCCGAATTAAACTACCCGGCTATTGATAAACAAGCTTATGCAGTATTCAAAGCAATGAAACAATTCAGGCCCTACATATTAAAAAATCAAACCAAGGTGTTCGTCCCATACCCAGCTGTGAGATCCCTTTTTGTATAGAAGGAGTTAGGAGAAAGAAGGGGCAATTGGGTAACATCTCTTCAAGAGTATGACCTTGAATTTAAGACCGTTTCTATAGTTAAAGGGCAGGGGTTGTGCAAACTAATGACTGAAAATGGGAACAATGAAGAACCCGCCTGGGAGGATGAGTCTGAATTACATTTGATGGATGTATGTCCTTTGTTTACAGCCCCCGAATCTTGGTATAGAGACCTCGTGCATTACCTGCAGACAGGGTTGTTTCCAGAACATTAGAATTATAAGCAAAGGAGAGCGTTGCGTCTCAAATCAGCCTCCTATCAAATTGTTGAAGGAATATTATTCAGAAAAGACTACGACGGAGTTCTTCTTAGATGCTTAGAAAAAGAAGATGCGGTGAAAGTAATGATAGACTTGAATGATGGGCTTTCCGGGGGACATTTTTCAGGAGATACTACAGCACACAAAATTCTCAGGGTAGGTTACTATTGGCCCACACTGTTCAAATATGCACACGCCCATGTCAGGAAGTGCGACATCTGTCAAAGGTGTGGTGGAAGACAATCTAAAGCAGCCGCACCACTGAAGCCTGTAATGATCTCAGAGCCATTCGAGCAATGGGGGTTGGATATTATTGGGGACATAAATCCAAACTCTTCCCTACAACATAATTACATTCTGACTGCATCCGATTACTTCACTCACTGGGTTGAATCCATCCTGCTATGCAAAATAAATGAGGACGTGGTCATCAGCTTCCTACAATACCATATCATGACCAGGTTTGGAGTTCCAGTTTTGTTAGTCTTTGATAATGCTACTTACTTTTCATCAATTAAATTAACTTCTTTTGCTCATGATAAAGGGATAAAATTGCATTATTCTTCCAATTACTATCCACAAGGAAATGGCCTGGTTGAGTCTACTAAGAAAAATATGATTAAAATTTTAAAGAAGACCATGATAGAAAACTAGAGGAGTTGGCACTCAGCGCTACCAAACGCCCTTTGGGCCAATAGAGTCACCCCCAAGTCTTCGATAGGAGTGTCTTTGTATACCCTGGTGTATGGTAAAGAAGCCATTCTTCCCCCCAATATCATGCTACCCTCTTCCATAATAGCTCAAGAGTCTAGAGGGTCGGATGATGAAGTTTTGCAAATGAGGATATATAATCTCCTAAAAGCAGAAGAGGCTCGATCTAAAGCCAGAGAGCGCTTTAAGAAGCACCAAGAGGTAATAAAGACATGGTTTGACAAACATAAAGTAGGAACAAAAGACTTTGAGGTGGGAGATTTAGTTCTCAAGTGGGATCACCCCCATGATGAGAAAGGAAAACACACAAAATTCCAGCAGTTGTGGGTAGGTCATTTCCAGATTGCGGAAAAACGTGGCCATTAGAGAGAATTTGAGGTCAAAAATGGGCCTCAAAAGGACCAAAATGTACTATAAAAATCAACCAGTTACATTCTAGTAGATGACATCATCCCCCATGGTTGAAGTGGCATTGCATGAGTTAAGCATGTTTATTTGTCACATTTTCTATGGTGGATGAAAACCCATAGTTAACCAAGGTAGTGGTACAAGTAATTTTAAGTCATAAAGTGAAGTACTCATAATAAAAGGCATTTCACACTTTCTCATAAAATAATATTATTGTTATTTTCAAGTAAAGTACTCACAATTCACTTTCTCATAAAATAATATTATTGTCATTTTCAAGTAAAGTACTCATAATTCATAAAAATGACTTTTCACATTTTTTATAAAATAATATATTGTCATTTTCATGTTTTTTTAATTTTAAATTGTGTATTCACTCAATTGTATTTAATATCATAATGTCAAACTAATATATATAAATATATATAATCTTGTATTTTTACAATAAATTAAATTCATGAATGATATTTATATGAAAAAAATATGTTACTTATGCATATAAATTAAATTCATTTTTGTTTAATTTTATTTACAAGTTCAAGACAAATAAATGCTAAAGGACAATAAAGTTTTGAGAATTTACAATGAATTTTAGTCACATCATTGTAGAGTTATTTTATTAATTTTATTTATAGTCAATTTAGAAAAGTAACTCAACTATGGTTATTTATATTGTGCATAAAAATTAGTGTAGGAGGTGAGTTGTCATATATACCTACCCCATAAAACCTCTAACTCATAATATTTTAATATATCTTATATATTTGTAGTACATCTCTTAGGAGGCCCATTTTTGACCTCAAATTCTCTCTAATGCCTTCCACTTATAAGTTACAAGATCTGCAAGGGTGGGAAGAGAACTTACCAGTAAATGGTTTAGTTCTCAAGGCTTATTTTTCCTGAGTTTCAGTTGTCTTCCTCTATCTTGTATATAAATAATCTGGCTTGGCCGTCTTTTTGAGTCTTTGAGTCATGAAGTTTAGTTTTGTTTTAGTTTAAATTTGTTGTTTGATTTCAATAAAAAGAAGCAAGATTTGGTTGCATGGAGAGAATTAGAATTCTGGACTAACTAAAATCCTTGATTATAAGGCTGTGTATTATGGTTTTATCTGATAGAATTTCTTCTAGTTTAGCAGTTTTCCTAAATGGCTATGAATGAATTGAAGACCTGCTTAATCCCTGTAAAGTAACTCAAGATTAAAAGGTCTGGAATACTATTTCGAGGCTCCATCTGTCTCACACTTAAAAATGTCCTAGGGGGTGACAGCAAAAGACCCATGGAAAGGAAGCAGGGTAAACATTATATTATATATTAATGATCCCATGCCAAGAATTGAAAGCCAAAAGGATAAGAAGAGTCAAAACTCCTAAGAAAGCAATATGTATCAAAACAAAGTACTAAATCATATGAGTATAAAATTGCCAAAAGTTCTTCTCCGTCCATGAGCTGAAAATTCCATACATCTCTCACACAAAAGGACACTATGGATAGAGGAGCCTGAATAAAAAATTCAGAAATAAAGGCATGAGGAGGACTCAAAAGGGCAAAAGGTCCAAAAGCACAAAAAAGGTGCAAAATGGCATGGGAATGAGGAACAAATGAATATCTCTGTTTACCATATGTTACGATCCTGTGGTGTCCAAGCTAGAAGCTACCCGAAGACAGAGGCAAAAAATGAAACTCATATTTCTGGCCTCGAAAGAGTTATCTTGACTTTGAAATCTTGGTTTCCATTTTCCTAAATTGGACTACCCTCAATGATTCAGAGTTCATAATCTGCCATTTGGGAAATCCATACATCTAGAAGAATTCAACATGTTGATTTTATTGTTAAACAGTCTGTACTTAAGGAAGAAATTGTCTAGAGATCTAGGTTCACCAGGTAGTCGCCAATTGTTGCAGCTGCAACTGTTCTCCCCAAATTCTTCAAATTTTCGACCCCCCTTTATGACTTTAATGCTGAGTTGAATCGTTTGGAGCCTTGAACCTTTGGCCGTGCTTTAATTTTGGATGATTTTCGAATATTGACTCTCGGCCTATTTTCAAAAGTTGCTCGTGTTTGGAATTGTTGTGGATCGTAGATTTTAGAGTTTGTTTTTGCTGAGTTGAAGATGGATCAGACCTTTTGTTCTTTTGTAAAACCGCAATTTCGGAGGAGAAACAGTTTTAAACGTTGCTAAGTTTCAAAGTATTTAAGCACTTAGCATTTTTATTTGATCGAAAGCTGTAGCCTTTTCTCTTCCGCTGTCGCGGCTCCCAAACCAGCTAGCTACCCAAAGTACAAAGCGCTCCACCCTCCGATGCTAGTCACATGTCTATAACCTTTTTGCTTCCGTCGTTGTGGCTCCCAAAGCAGCTAATCATCCGAAATACAAAGCACTCCACCCGCCGACGCATGCTGGTATTTTAATCGCATGACCGTAGTCGTTTATCTTCCGTCGTTGCGGTTGTGCAAAGCACTCGTCTGCCGATGTCAATGTCTTTCCGACTTCCGATTGAGAACTTTCCCGCCCGCATCTTAGGTCGTATCTTTCCCGACTCCGATAGGCTTAAGTGGTTTCGCAGTACCCGTCACTTTTAAGACCCGCATATGCGGTGGTGAATGAATATACCCTTCCGATGTTAGTATTTTGAGACGTCGATGAGTTTTCCATTTTCCATCGTTGATAATGTCTGTCGAACCTGTAGGTGGACGAGGTAGTGGTGTCGGCGTTTGTTAAAATTCTCAGAACAAGTGGTGCACCTGGCCATTTCTTGTAGATTAGCCGTTTTAGTTGGTTTAATTTGACGTTTTGTTTTAGAATGCAACCCTGATGAATGATGCACATTGATTAACTGCAAGAAGATCCAAAATACTTTTCATATTTCCGCAACGCAAAGGTACAGATAGGAGGCAGGATATCAAGGGGCACGAGCAAAGTAAAAGACAAAAAATGGAAAGCAACAAAGGCGCAGCTTTGAAAGGTCCGTCAGTTACTCAGCCGATCATGAGCATGCGCAGAAAAGATGAAAGGAGGGATATGAAACGTTCGAAGAACCGAAAAGTCACACGTTTGGGGGGAACCCAAGCGGTCTACTGTTTTTTTTAAATATTTGAAAGTTAGAAGTTACGGGGGCTTTTTCCCTGGAAAAACTTGTAAACAAATGCTTGTAAGAGGAACTATTTCGTCTTGCAACCAGAGACTGCAATTTTTGCCTGTTGGAGAAAGTGTTATGTGGAATGTATCAATGTGATTAAATGAGCAATGTTGAATGCAAACTATTTCGTTTTCAACTGTGTCTTAGTAACTGTAAGAGCGTTCTAACTTCCTGAACCTATGTTCTTGTCTAGATGTTCTTCAGTGCCTTTAAGATGCCTTTCCACTATGAGTAATGGGAGTTTTAACTGTTGATGAGCTATCTTATCATGTATACTTTTATTCATGTTTATATGTTTGGTTATAAGAACAGCTATCCGTGATTTTCCATAACACATGAACAATATTGCATTACTCATGAATTAATCCAGCTCTCTAGAGATAGTTTAGTTAGTATTTATTTTCTTGCATATATGTGATTTGGATGCTTGTGAGTTTTAAGACGAGAGGTAAGAACCTGCGCATCACATTGTGACTACTCTTTGCATCCTTATCCCCCTGCATGGTTAATTAGGCACATGCATACCTTACTTAAGTAAAAAATACACGGTGGACCGAGCCGCAACCGGTAAAACCTTTGTTTTTGTTACTTGACCTACGGTAGTGGGACCGCAAACTGGACGGATTCCCTATACCAAACAGTCACGGGATGGTTGGGAACGTTGACTGGGGAGAATCCCTTGCTGTTGTTGCCTGCGAATTTCCAGGCCTCAACACATTCTTGATAGAATTCCTCCTAAACAGTTGGAAATTGAGTATGATTGTTCTTCCAAATCAGAATCAGGGGATTCCGCTATGCATTTAGACATTGCATCATATAATTTTGATAGTAGGTATGTGTTCATGCTATATGATTAAATGGAGCATTTCAAGGAAAAAGCTTCCTATATATGCAATTGGGTGGAAGAGTTCTTGAGAAAATATGATAATATTTTACAATGCCTAAAACAGATAGCAGCGTTGCAGAAGATAGTTGTGGATAACAATTTCATACCAGAAAAAATTATAAGAGGGAAAGAAGAAATGGTTAAATTATTATCCAAAGAAGTAGAAAAACACACTGATGGTGCTGAAAAAGTAATTCAGTCCGTGAGGGTTCCGTATGAAGAGGCTTTGGAAAAAGCTAATGCTGAAGCGAGTGAACTCAAAGAAGAGTTGAAAAAAAGACCACCTGTTCTCAATGTACCACCAGTGAGGATAGAAATGGGTCCTTTACAGGTAATAGAGAAGAAAATTAAAGAATATGAACACGTAGTACAAGAATATTAGTTGAAGTTGAAAGAGTGAGAGGGAAGCCATGGAAAAAAAGTTGGAGAATTAGAATCAATAATTTTTGATTTGAGAAAAACCATTTCTAGGCAAGCTGATAAGCCGGAAGGAACAAGGTTAGCAAGGATCTTTGAAACTTTAAAACTTAAAAAACAAAGTAGAGGAAAAAAATTTCCAGTGAAGAACGTGGTGAGGGTGAAGGTAAGGGTACCAAAGGAGACGATGGTAAGGGTAAGGGTAAGGGTAGAAGGAAAAATACACCTACAGGTACAATGTCCTTAGAAGAGTGAGATAATTCCTTAACAAGTCGAGAGAAGATGCTACAAGAAAGCTTCTCAGCGAGCCTTACAGTAGGTGATTTGTATGCCTCATCACCGTTGCATAAAGAAATGAAAGACAAGATGGCCGAGAAAGATGAAAAAATAAGGGAGTTGGAATCAAAACTCTTAGAAGGTAGAAAAGTTCAGCATTTGGGATGTGATATTGAAATTCAAACACTTAAATCCACAATTGCTTATTTGGAGAAGGAATTAAAAGGGATAGGTGCTGCGATGAGTGCAATTCTTGTCCTTCCCAATGAGACAGAGTTGAGGGAAAAAGAGCATGAGAAAGAAATACATAATTTGAAACGTGAATTGACTGAACTTAAAAATTAGTTGAAACATACCAAAGACAAATTGGAGGTTAAGGAATAACATGAATCAACGAAGTATAAGAAAAATGTGGAAATGTTGAACAAATTGATGGCGGAAAAAAATGTTTTGCTTGAAAATTAAAAAAAAGTTTCATAGAGAGTTAAAGAGCTTGAAAAGAAATTGCAATAAGTGCCTTGTCCAACTCGAAAACAATTACAGTCTTCTATGAAAGGCAAGAGAGACAATTCAGATTTGTCTTCTGCTCAAGAGGATGGATTGCATCCATCTCTAAAACATGCTAGACATGTATAAATCAATGTATATATGTATTTATCGACATTTAATGAAAAAAATATTTGTATGATGGAGTTTTGTATTTATCAGCATATAATGATGTATTTATCGAAAGTTAATGATTTTTTTTTGTATGATGTATTTTTTTATTTATCGGCATATAAGATAACATTATAGAGAATTCATATGTGAATCCAATGTTTTCAGTGATCAATACAAGACTGCTTGTAGGTTGTGAAAGAAAGCATCAATCTCTTCGAAATAAATTAAATTTATGTATGTTAATTAAATAATAAACTCTGTTTTTTTTATGTCTCTTATTTATTTCATATTTTTTTAATTAACTGGTTGAATAATATTTGTAAATCTCTGGCTTGTGCGGGCATCTGAAAAACTTGTTTAGTATATATTTTTAAGCTATGTGCGGGCAAACTCATATGATATGTGAACATGATTTTTTTTCAACACGGAAGGTTAATTTTTCACTCATGTGACCTCCATAGGGAAAACTGAAAGCATGACTGGATAAACACTTCAACAAGAAACAAATACATGTCATTTGATGAATTAATTGACACACACACATCATCTGGTGGGCATTTGAAAATAGCATTTTAAACTACAAATTTACCACTTGGACAAAATTATAAAACCCTAAGTCAACATGAGGGATTTTTATTTTCACCAACTGCAGAACCAATGATACCAATTGATGTAGTACATCCCAGTCAACACAACCAAACTTATTTCCCCTTCAGACTCATCTTCTTCTGAGTTGGGCGTGTTGATGTATTTGTAACTTCGGAATGTATTCATTTATGTATCTTATGTATTGTAACCCGATGTTTATTCCAGGATGTATCTATTCATGTATTTGAGTCATGTTGTCATGCCCCGATGTTTCGATCAAGAGGATCAATAATATAAACAAGTCATGTCAAGTCATAGTGGGTAACTCTCCGATTGTGTAAGAGTTAAAGTCCCCACAATTTCGGGGCACTAGGGTTATTAGACACTCCTAGAGATGTCGGCTCTAGTAAGTAATTGTTAAGTGAGGCCGACATGATTGAGTGCACTTCAAGTGAACGAAAGAATATAAATAGAGAGTGAGCCTCTCTATTTATCATACACATCACTCACTCACTCAAGTGTAGCACATAAGTGAGGAAGGAAATACACTGGGACTAGACAAGAAGAAGACTACTGCTATCGGGAGTGCATCTTACTGTTTTGGGGTTTTACATCTTGTGCTGATTCTATCTCTGAGGAAGTTGCGGGGTTTTCTCCATTTATGGTTTCCCCGATCAAAAACACTGTGTTCATTGTCTCTTGTGTTTGATTGATGTACTTGTTATTCTCTCAGTAAAGATCCTAACATAATGCTAGCTTAATGTTGAAAAACTAACATGGAATCAGAGCTAACCTGAGAAGAAGACACTGTGCAGCTGCGGGAACTAGGGCTTCCTAGCTTGTGGACCTTCCTCCACAGATTTTCAGCAAAAGTAAGGTGGAACAACTCTCCTCCTTAGGGCGCATATTTCTATCAGTGAGCTCAGGCCTGGATTGATCTCCTCCCCAAAATTGAAGTTGGGGACAAATTTCAAGGCATTTGGGTGGACAGAACTCCAGAAAAGCAAAACCCTAATTTGCTCCTGAACCAGCTCTGCAGGATTTCAGCTCAAATTTCAGATCTGACATCTTGAACCTGGTAAGATCTAAAATATTTTGTATTTCCATTTGAGGTTCTCATTTAAAGATGTCTCGTCATACCAAGCTTGATGAAAAGCTTGAGGGAGCTGAAAACTTCCGAGCTTGGAAGTATAGGATCTCCCTAGTCCTGGAAGAGAATGAATTAGACTCCTACATTCATGAGGAGGTTCCAGTTCCAGAGGGAGATGAGGCAAAGGCCTTACATAAGAAGAAGATGGTTATGGAAAAGAGGATCATTACTAATTCTATTAAGGATCACCTTATCCCATAGGTGTCCTCTCTCAAGACACCTAAAGCTATGTTTGATGCCCTAACCAAATTGTTTGAAGGAAAGAACATCAATCGGAAGATGACGTTGAGGAACCAACTGAAGAATGTGAAGATTCAGAATGCAGAAAATATCCAGTCTTACTTCACAAGGGTTTCTCAGATCAAGGAACAATTAGAAGCTGTTGATGAAGAATTGGAAAATGCAGAGATTGTGATGACTACCTTGAATGGCCTTCCTAGGTCATGGGATGCTTTCATCCAAGGAATCTGTGCTAGAAAGAAGTTAGTCAAATTCAGCAGACTATGGGAAGAATTCTCTCAAGAAGAAGCTCAGATAGCAGCTCGAGAAGAGAAGATGGGTAGTGAATATCAAGCCCTCACAGTTCACTCCAAGAAGGAAAGAAGAAAACCTCATTACTCCAAAGGTAAGAGCTCTCATTCTAAAAAGGATATATCTAGATTTAGATGTTATACATGTGATGAAAAAGGATATTTTGCTAAAGATTTTCCTAAGATAAAGAACCACTCTCATAAGAAGAAGGGAAACAAAAGAATACATCATGCTCATGCTGCAGAGGATGATGAACCATCCAAGAAGAGATCCAGATATGAAAGTGAAGATTCTTCAAGCGAGGATGAATATGTTCTAATCTCCACTCTCACAGGTAACATTACTCATGGTAGTGATGATTGGCTTATAGATAGTGGGGCGTCCAAACATATGACGGGATTCAAGGAATCCTTTGTAAGACTATCAGAACATGAATCACCTCACAAGGTGAAACTAGGAGATGACTACCAATATCCAATAAAAGGTAGTGGGGAATATTCATATAAGCTAGACTCTGGTAAGTCTCTAACAATGAAAGAAGTATTGTTTGTGCCAGGACTCAAGAAGAACCTTCTCTCCATTTCAGCATTGGATGCAAAAGGAATGCGGGTTGCATTCATAGATGGTCAAGTCATCATGTGGCCAAAGGAAAGACTATCGATGATGTGGTAGTGATTGGAGAACAAGAAGGAGATTTGTACAAATTGAAGGTCCATCCAGAACAAGCCTTGATCCATGACACAGTAGAGCCAAATGAGATTTGGCATAGAAGGCTTGCACATGTGCATTACAGAGCACTACCTATTGCAAGCAAAGCTGTTGAAGGTCTTCCAGAATTCCAAGCAAAACATGATGGAGTTTGCAAAGGATGTGCGAAAGGGAAGAATACAAAGAAGACATTTCCCAGCAGCGAAAGCAAAGCCAAAGGTATACTAGAAATCATCCACTCAGATGTATGCGGTCCCATGTCATCAAACTCACTAAGAGGGTATGCATACTATGTTTCTTTTATTGATGATTTTTCTAGAAAGACATGGGTTTAATTTATGAAGAACAAAGATGAAGTATTCAGTAAGTTCAAGGAATTCAAATCCTTGATCGAGAACCATACTGAAAAGAAGATCAAGACTCTTCGATCATATAATGGCGGAGAATTCACTTCGAATGAATTCAAAGAGCTATGCAAAGAATCAAGGATTAAGAGGGAGTTGTCCACTCCTTATAATCCACAACAGAATGGGATTGCGGAACGAAAGAATAGAACCATCATGGAAGTTGCAAGAGCAATGCTTCATGATCAAGACCCTCCTATGCATCTTTGGGCTGAAGCTTCCAGAACAGCAGCATATGTACAGAACCGTACTCCACATGGAGTACTTGAGAACAAGACTCCTGAAGAAGTCTTCTCCGACAAGAAACCAGAAGTCAGCCATCTCAGAATATTTGACTGTCCCATGTACATACACATTCCAAAAAGAGAAGAGAACAAAATTAGATCCTTCAGGAAAGAAGGGCATATTTGTGGGATACTCTGAAAGCTCGAAGGCTTACAGAATCTATTTCCCAGGATACAAGAAGATTGACATCAGTAGGGATGTGACATTTGATGAAAGCACAGCTTACAACAAATCCAAAAAGAGACCTGCTAAAGAACCTGAAGAAGCAGAAGCAGAAGTACCCAGAATTCATGATACAATCATGAATGAAGAAGCTCAAGAAGAAGATCGAGATTTCAAGGAACCACAAAGACCTGTAGATCCACCTCTGGAGAAGAAATCCTCATAAGAGGAAACCTGCTTGGGTACATGAACTTATCCAAGGTGTGGAAATATATGGGGCTCCAGAAGAAAATCACAGAGAAAGAAAGAGGACCAGATCTTGCTCCGGGTATGTAGCCTTACTATGTGATTTCATTGATAAAGAACCTTCCAGTTATGAAGAAGTAGCAGATCAGAAAGAATGGAAGGATGCTATGATCGAAGAATATCAATCAATCATGAAGAATGATGTTTGGGATGTTGTCCCAAGACCAGAAGGGAAGTTAGTTGTAACTTCCATATGGATCTACAAGATCAAGCATGCTGCATACAGTAGCATTAAAAAGTATAAGGCAAGATTTGTAGCTTGGGGTTTCTCTCAGAAAGAAGGAATAGACTATGAAGAAACCTTTGCACCTGTAGCCAAATACACTTCCATCAGATCAATACTTGCTCTGGCTGCAGTGATGAAATGGAAGATACACCAAATGGATGTCAAGACTGCCTTCTTGAATGGTGTAGTAGAAGAGGAAGTGTATGTAGAACAACCACTCGGTTTTGAGACACATGACAGAGAGTCTCATGTATGCAGATTGAAGAAATCCCTGTATGGTTTGAAACAGGAACCCAGGACCTCGTACGGCAGAATTGATAGCTTTTTATCCAGTTTGGGCTTTACCAAGAGTAAAGCAAACTCCAACCTTTACTACAAGATTGAAGATGGCAACCCAGTGATGTTCCTACTGTATGTATATGATCTATTTGTGACAGGTACAGATGGTTCGATTGCTGATACAAAAAGAAAGCTTGCTGCTGAGTTCAAAATGAAGGACTTGGGGATGATACATTACTTTCTAGGTATGGAGGTGTGGCAGAATACAGATGGAATCTTCCTTGGACAAGGGAAGTATGCAGTAGAGATCCTGAAGAGGTTTGGGATGATGGACTGCAAAGCTATGGCCACACCTATGGCATCGAACCTGAAGCTATTGAGTGACGCCTCATCAGAGTTTGTTGATGCTACGATGTATTGTCAGATGATTTGGTCATTGATGTACCTGACGAACACAAGACCAGACATTTGCTTTGTTGTGAACACCTTGAGCTAGTACTTGAAAGATCCGATAAGTGTTCACTTGATTGCTGCAAATCATGTTCTAAGGTACCTGAAGGGTACAATTGATTATGGGCTCAAGTATGATGCGAATCAAAAGATTAACCTAGAGGGTTATGTTGATTCAGATTGGGTAGGCAGTGCCATCAACAGGAAGAGTACTTCAGGATGTTGCTTCAGTATGGGATCAGGTGTGATCTCTTGGTTTAGCAAGAAGCAATCTTGTGTGGCACTGAGTATAGCTGAAGCAGAGTATGTCGCAGCTTGTTCAGCTAGTTGTGAGGCAGTATGGCTGTGGAAGCTAATGTCTGATGTATTTGATCTCCAGTTGGATGCTACTTGCATACATTGTGACAACCAGAGTTGCGTGAAGTTGTCAGAGAATCTAGTGTTCCATGACAAGATGAAGCATATTGAGATCAAGTATCACTATATCAGGGATATGGTGCAGAGAGGAGCAGTAAAGCTCCAGTATGTTGCGATGGAGGAACAAATAGCTGATGTATTGATGAAGCCATTGGCTAGGCTGAAGTTCAAGTACTTCAGGGAGAAGCTTGGTGTTCTCTAGATCGAGGTTTCCTCCAAGAGAAAGTGATGAGACCCATAGCCATTCTAACATGGTGAGAGGATTGGTTCCTTACATGATCAGATGTAAGGGATGATCCATTCTATCATGGTGATAGGGTTGCTCCCTTCCATGTCATATATAAGTGCTGGCCATTCTGTCGAGTAGGACAGATGTAAGGGCAATTTCCATTCTAGGAATGGAGGCACCTGGTCAGTTACCAGGATCACTCAGTGTAGGACTGAGTAGCCATTCTGATGTGACAGAGGGATGTGTTCCCACTTGATCAGATGTAAGGGCTAAACCATTCTGTCATGGCTAAAGGATTAAGTTCCTTCCATGTCAGATGTGAGTGTTGGCCATTTCGACAAGCAGGTCGGATATAAGTGCAACTACCATTCTGAGAATGGAGGCACCTGGTCAGTTACCAAGTAGCTCAGTCGAGGACTGGGGGCCATTCTGATATGATTGTTGGGATGTGTTCCCTCATGATCAGATGTGAGTGCAATCCCTTCCATCACTGTGAGAAGGATGTGTTCCCTCCTGGATGGATGTAAGTGCAGAGCCCTTTCATCATTGTGAGCAGAATGTGTTCCCGCCTGGATGAATGTAAATGCAGAAATATTTCATCATTGTGAGCAGGATGTGTTCCAACTTGGATGAGAGTCTTTCATCATTGTGAGCAGGATGTGTTCCATCCTGGATGAAAGTGGGAAAATCTTCCATCATTGTGAGTAGGATGTGTTCCAGCTTGGATGGAAGTACAGAAATCTTCCATCATTGTGAGTAGGATGTGTTCCAGCCTGGATGGATGTGAGTACTGTGCCTTTCTGACGAGTAGGTCAGATATAAGTGATGAAGCCATTTCACAGATGGTAGTAGATGTGCCTACCATGCTGGTGAATGTGAGTGCTAGGCCTTTCTGATGTGATTGTAGTTTACTACATGATCAGATGTGAGTGCTGGGCGTGCCTTTCTGACGAGTAGGTCAGATGTAAGTGTTGGGCGAAGACCTACATGATGGCTAGGCCTACAACCAGCATGAAAAAGGGATGGCTCTGTAGAACTTCCTGTGACGAGAAGAATCATGAGATAGCACTAGTGATGATCGAGATCCAGTGATGATGATCCAGTAGTGATGATCCAGATCGAGTGATGATCGAGATCCAGTGATGATAGCCAGTGATGATCCAGATCGAGTGATGATCCAGATCCAGTGATGATGATCCAGATCCAGTGATGATCCAGATCAAGTGATGATCTAGATCCAGTGATGATGTTCCATGATGATCTAGATCCAGTGATGATCCAGATCAAGTGATGATCTAGATCCAGTGATTATGTTCCATGATGATCTAGATCCAGTGATGATCCAGATCCAGTGATGGTGCTCCATATTGATCCATATCTAGTAGCAATGACTTGAAGATGAAGATGACTTGAAGACTCAGAAGACTCAAGATGCAGATGACGAGATGATCCAGTTGATACAAAGAAGAATACCAGTGCTGAAAATTGTGTTGAAAGAATACCTTCCTAGTTAAGAGGGAGTGTTGATGTATTTGTAACTTTGAAATGTATTCATTTATGTATCTTATGTATTGTAACCCAATGTTTATTCCGGGATGTATCTATTATGTATTTGAGTCATGTTGTCATGCCCCGATGTTCCGATTGGGAGGATCAATAATATAAACAAGTCATGTCAAGTCATAGTGGGTAAGTCTCCGATTGTGTAAGAGTTAAAGTCCCCACAGTTTCGGGGCACTAGGGTTATTAGACACTCCTAAAGATGTCGACTCTAGTAAGTAATTTTTAAGTGAGGCCGACATGATTGAGTGCACTTCAAGTGAATGAAATAATATACATAGAGAGTGAGCCTCTCTATTTATCATACACATCACTCACTCACTCAAGTGTAGTGCATAAGTGAGGAAGGAAATACACTCGGACTAGACAAGAAGAAGACTACTGCTATCGGGAGTGCATCTTACTGTTTTGGGGTTTTACATCTTGTGCTGATTCTATCTCTGAGGAAGTTGCGGGGTTTTCTCCATTTATGGTTTCCCCGATCAAAAACACTGTGTTCATTGTCTCTTGTGTTTGATTGTTGTACTTGTTATTCTCTCAGTAAAGATCCTAACATAATGCTAGCTTAATGTTGAAAAACTAACAGGGCGGGAATTTTACTAGAATGGAGCAAAACAAGCCAGATGGCACTTTTGGCATACTGGTAACTTCATCTTCAGATAATTTTTGGACAAAATAATGTGGTTAGATGCACCAATCAACACTCTAGAGATCCATACACTAAGAAAAATTTAATCCATCAACTAATGGAAATGGCGGGCATTTTAGTGAGGTCACTTATGCATTTTTACTAGAATTTTTATCAAACCCCAAGTCAACGTGATGAGATTTTTATTTTCATCCAATTCAAGGTGTGAGACACCCAATGGGTAGAGGCCAACATCGTGATTCCATCAGGACCACTTTCATCCTCTAAAGCTTCTTTGTCTCTCCTCGGTGGGCATTTTATTCTTCTAATGAACCCAAATAGAAAGAATAAATGTATAATAATGTGGAAAATAGTAAAACATACCATTTCAAACTAAAATCACTCAAAAATACCCAATACTTAGGGTTGGGCAGGCATTTATGTGATCTGGGTAAAACTGGGTTGAAAACACAAAAGTTGTTGTTTTGTCAATTTAACTTTGGTCAAACGAAACATAATTTTAAAAAAATGAAAGAGGATTTTGTCCAAAATATATCTATATTCAACCCCATGGTGTTAGTTTCAACTGATGACAATTGTACGGACTGTGGCGTGCATTTTCAAAAGCCCATTTTTGAATATTTACACATTGTTTTTTACGTAACAACTTAGAATTTCAGTCATTAATTTTGAATTTGTCCAAGATACTTGCAATTTTAGTCATTCATGTTCAATTTGACTGCTATGCATTCCTAGCTTGCATTTTACACCAAGTGTCCATAACAATAAAAAAGGGTTAAAATTGCACCTTTCATAGGTCAACTGTGAGCATACGAGGTTAGGTTATATAAAATTAACACAAGGATAGTATTCTCAATATATCTAGCCATCCAATTTCCAAAACCATTTACTATAAACTTTTAATAGGAGGGTTTGGCTTGCATTTTTATTAATGTAGGTGGATATTTCATAAATACAAGACAACCATGTAGTGTATTTGCACAACAGGCACTTTTTGAACTCAAATTGAAAAAATAAATGTATAATAAAGTGGAAAATAGTAAAACATACCATTTCCAACTAGAATCACTCAAAAATACCCAATACTTAGGGTTGGGCGGGCATTTTTATGATGTGGGTAAAACTGGGTTGAAAACACAAAAGCTGTCATTTTGTCAATTTAACTCTGGAAAAATGAAACATAATTTTAAAAAACGAAAAGAGTATTTTGTAAAAAACACATCTATATTCAACCCCATGGTGTTATTTTCAACTTATGACAATTATACGAACTGTGGCGTGCATTTTTCTAAGCCCAGTTTTGAATATTTATACACTGTTTTTATGTAACAACTTAGAATTTCAGTCATTAATTTTTAATTTGTCCAAGATACTTGCAATGTTAGTCATTCATGTTCAATTTGACTGCTATGCGTTCCTAGCTTGCTTTTTTATGCTTATGGCTTGCATTTTACACCAAGTGTCCATAACAGTAAAAAAATGGTTAAAATTACACCTTTCATAGGTCGACTGTGAGCATACGAGGTTAGGTTATATAAAATTAACACAAGGATAGTCTTCTCAATATATATAGCCATTCAATTTCCAAAACCATTTACTATAAACATTTAATAGGAGGGTTTGTCTTGCATTTTTATTAATGTAAGTGGATATTTCATAAATACAAAACAACGATGTAGTGCTTTTGCACAACAGGCACTTTCTGAACCCAAATTGAAAAAACAAATATATAATAATGTGGAAAATAGTAAAACATACCATTTCAAACTAAAATCACTCAAAAATACCTAATACTTAGGTCTGGGCGGGCAATTTTCTGATGTGGGTAAAACTGGGTTGAAAACACAAAAGTTGTCATTTTGTTAATTTAAATATGGACAAATGAAACATAATTTTAAAAAAATGAAAGAGTATTTTTTCAAAAATATATCTAACGTCCACCCCATGGTGTTATTTTCAACTTATGAAAATTGTACGGATTGTGGCGTGCATTTTACTAAGCCCGGTTTTGAATATTTACACACTGTTTTTTACGTAACAACTTAGAATTTGAGTAATTAATTTTGAATTTGTCCAATATACTTGCAATTTTAGTCATTCATGTTCAATTTTACGGCTATGCATTCCTAGCTTGCATTTTTATGCTTTTGGCTTGCATTTTACGCCAAGTGTCCATAACAGTAAAAAAATGTTAAAATTGCACCTTTCATAGGTCAACTATGAGCATATGAAGTTAGGTTATATAAAATTAACACAAGGATAGTATTCTAAGTATATCTAGCCATCCAATTTCCAAAACCATTTACTATAAACATTTAATAAGAGGGTTTGGCTTGCATTTTTATTAATGTAGGTGGATATTTCATAGATACAAAACAACCATGTAGTGTTTTTGCACAAAAGGCACTTTCTGAACCAAAATTGAAAAAATAAATGTATAATAATGTGGAAAATTGTAAAACATACCATTTCCAACTAAAATCGCTCAAAAATACCCAATTCTTAGGGCTGGGCGAGCATTTTTGTGATTTGGGTAAAACTGGGTTGAAAACTGGGTTGAAAACTGGGCGAGCATTTTTGTCAATTTAACTCTGGACAAATGAAACATAATTTTTAAAAAATGAAAGAGGCTTTTGTCAAAAATATATCTATATTCAACCACATGGTGTTAGTTTCAACTTATGACAATTGTACGGACTGTGGCATGCATTTTCCTAAGCCCATTTTTGAATATTTACACACTGTTTTTTATGAAACTTAGAATTTCAGTCATTTTTTTTTTAATTTGGCCAAGATACTTGGAATTTTAGTCATTCATGTTCAATTTAACTGCTATGCATTCATAGCTTGCATTTTTATTCTTATGGTTTGCATTTTACACCAAGTGTCCATAACAGTAAAAAAAGGTAAAAATTGCACCTTTCATAGGTTGACTGTAAGCATACGAGGTTAGGTTATATAAATTAACACAAAGATAGTCTTCTCAATATATCTAGCCATACAATTTCCAAAAACATTTACTATAAACTTTTAATAGGAGAGTTTGGTTTGAGATACATCAAAACATGTAGAGAAGAATATTACTGTATTATTATATTACTCACTCTATTACTCTATTTTTTCTAGAATAGTTAGAATGCCAAATTTTTACTCTATTATTTACTCTTACTTTCTTATTTTCAATAAGTATACTTAACATGCTAGAAAAATAAGTATACTTAACATGCTAGAAAGTTAACTATATTGAAATTGGAAATGTAAGTTGTGTATAGTTGACTTGAAACACATTTGTAATTTTTATTATAGTTTGGAAAAGTGAACACATTTGTAATTTTTATTATAGTTTGCAAAATTCAAAACACATTTGTAACTTTTATTATAGTTTGAAATTGTCTGAACACATTTGTAATTTTTATTTTAGTTTGGAAAAGTCAGTGTACTGGTATCCTGTGTGTGCATCCCCTTATTCCTTTTTTAGCGTGCCATCATCCTGTAAAATGGAAACAACAGCCTCATCTTCCATGCCATCAACTGAAACAGGGGGTTCTGAAGTTGCTGAGAGGTTCACTGTCAGAAAATTCGGAGAGAGCGGTGAGGCATGGAGTGAGAGAACCAACTAGCCAGAAGGTATGCTAAATGTCCTGGTCAGAGCAGGAGTGCATCGTTTTCTTTTTGGTCAGTTCAATTTCAACAATGAAGAGATAGATAATGTCATTTCTATTTATGATGATGAGTCCAAGGAATTGAATATTTTTGGGAGGAGGGTTTGTCTCGACCCTGATTTGTTGTCAGGTGTAACAAAAATTCCATGTAGAGGGGGAGTAATGTTGATCACCAAGAAAACCCTCAAATTAGAAAAGGGTGAGATGGAAAACAAAATATGTGGAAAAATGGTTAAGGTTGCCCAGAATGGTTTAAAGATGCAAGATGTTCCACCAGGACAGTACAAAACCTTAATTCAAATTGTACTTGGGACAATTATAAATCACCACAAGCAAGATATTTCAAGTGATTGTATGAAGTTGGTGATTCATTGGGTTGGAGACCTAGCCATAGATGTCCCTCATCTATTGGAAAAAAAATTGCATTTTGCACTACAGGAGAGCAAAATGAAGAGAGTGAAGTTCAGTTACCCTGGCACACTACAAAAAATTATTGACTTATATCGACCTAGCACTGTAGAAGGAAGCAGATTTAAAAATACATACATTAAGAGGCCGAAACCGGAAAAAATTAACTAGGAAGTTCCTCAACAATCTCCAAAGGACAATTTACAAGTCCCTGAAGAGCCTTTTGAGTACTGTATTTAAGGTAAGGGAATTGACCTTGAAGAATTTGATGTTGTCTCAATTCTGGACGGATTACGTGAAGGCAAAGAAATAAATGTAAACGAGATGCATGATGTTGATTTTAATGAACAGGAGGAGCTTAGTGATGATGATATTTATGCTCATGCAAATATGCCACTTGTTATATATACACCTCCACAGTTGGGAGTTGAGAAAACTTCCTCCCAAAAATAATTTTTTGATGGTAAAACTGTTTTTATGTTACCGTTCGATAAAATTTTGCATTTCAAAGAAGAACCTGAATTTCATAGAAATTTTTTTTCCTATTGGTATCTTACCGCAGTACAGAGCGTAAAAATATGTAGGATTAAGCAAATGCAAATTTGGGACCTCTTAAAGGTAGGTGCTATTTTTCAAAAAGAAACAATTGCAAAATTCCTTTTTTTGAAGCCTTGCTAAAATTTTCACTATTTATAGGTAATTGCAAGGTTAGAAACAGAACACGTGGATACTATGGAATATTCTATTAAAAAATTTCAAATGCTAGACCTCTTTAAGGTAGGAGGCATTTTTCAATGCTTTTTTCCAAAAATATTTTTGTCAAATTCCATTTTTTGAAGCCTCCTAAAAAGTTTCCTTGTTTACAGAAAATTGCAAGATTACAAGGATCCCTTATGAATACTGTGGACAATTAGAGAAGGATAATAGCAGGAAAGGACTCTGTTCTTCAGTCTTTGAATAAAGAATTAGAGAAAATTCAGGATGAATTTAGAAACGAAAATGAGAAATGCAGAGAAGAATATATGGTTGTTCGGAAGAAAGATGAAGAAACCATAAAGAGACTGGAAGATGATCTAAAACATCGACCAAAGGTTTTGTATATTCCCCCTCTAAGGACTGTTATCGGCCAGGAAGCATTACTTACCGCTGAAGGAAATAAGTTAAATAGAATAATTGAAATAATGAAGGCTAACTTTCAAAACATCCTTGCTGAAGACTACAATAAACAACAACTTGAGATAAATGATTATAGAAAAAAAGAGGAAAACATGAAAAACATAATTGCTAAGAAAGATGAAGAGTTGAAAGGAAAAATAGTTGAAATTGAAAAGATTACTGCAAAACTATAGACTATAGGAGGCATAGAGTAGGCATAGAGTAGGCATCTGATTTCTGGTGAAATTTATGATATGTCAGCACACCAATAGGCTTTAATAAGGTATGAGAGTTCCCTGCAAAATAGAGAGAAGGAACTGGATGTATCTTTTAATGCAATACAAGCTCATGCAGAAGTCAAAAAGGGGTTACAAATCTATCGTGCCTTCTTAAGAATTCGAGAGAAGTCCTTGATGGATGCTAGTGCAGCAATGAATGCTGGAGCTGATCTCTCTGCGTGGTCAACCATAAAAGAAACATTGACAAACAATCTAGCTAAGAGGGATGATGAGATTAAAGAGCTCATATTGAAAACACTGGAGGATAGAGAATCACAACATTTGGGATGTAAGTTTGAGATAGAAGATCTGAAATCCCAAATTGCCACTCTACAGAAGAACAACATGCTTCAGCGAGTAGAAATTGTGTATACTCCAGATAATACAGAATTGAGGGAAAAAGAGATGGAGACAGAGTAGCTCAGGAAAAAATTGACCCAAGTTCAGTCTAAGTTGAAACGTGCAAATGATCGTCTTTAGCAAAAGGAAAAAGAACATGAAGAGAAAAATAAGAAGAATGTGGAATTGATGAAGAAGTACATCCAAGATATAGATAGATTGAGAGAAAGTTTGTACAAATGTGCGACAAAAGTGAAAGAATTAGAACAAAAATCAGAACATGCACCTGCTGCAACTTCTGAAGAACCAGAAGCTTCTAGACAAGCCAAGAGACTAGAATGTACAAATTTATCTTCTCTAGAAAAGGAGGACTTGCAACCTAAACCTCCCAAGCAGCCTAGAACTATGGAATACCATTATTTATATATGTTGTGTATGTAAATACATTTCAAGTTTTAATACATAAATGTATATATGTGTGTGTGTGTATTTCTTGGAAATGTATATGTTTTTGATGCATTTAATGTGAATGGTAATTTTGAATTTAACTTTTCAATAAGTGTACATAACACGCCAGAAAGTTAATAATATCAAAATTTAAAACTTAACTTGTGTACTGTAAGGATATATATTTGAATTTGTAAGAAATTAAAAGAGTGGTAGTGATTAGTGGATATGAGATGTCAGTAGATTTGGTGACATAGGTAGATCCTAGCTGTTTGCTTGAAACTGTTGATATTATAGGGATATTATGGGGACGATGGTTTGAGAAATTTCCAGTTCTTTATGAGAATTTTGATGCTATGTATTGTAGTATTTACGTATGTTTCTTTATCTAATGAAACTGAAATACCAATTCTGGAACAATTTCATACAATTCTACTCATGCAACCAAATTTCAACGAATAACCCAAAGTTGTAATGCCTATAGAACTGGCCTAAAAAATACATAAATTTACAAAATATAAGCAAACACAGAAAACAACTGTAATTTATTACTGAAAGCAAAAATTAAATATTTAATATGCCTTCCATCATTTGTTACATTTCCAAAATTTGGTAACATAAATGTTAGCACAATAGAATAAATTTTTAGTACAGCAAGATCACTAGAAATGCTTATTGCAACATAAGTTTCTTTCACCATTTTGCAAACAATGTTACATTTCGATCATCTAGGACCTTTTTCTTTTTGGATTGTCTCACACTTCTTACAATGACATCAATTTTGATAGGATTCTGAGCATCCATATTTTGGATATCAACTACTGCCCCTTGAGTTTCTTGTTTTTCACCACTCCGCCCTGTACCATTTACTAAGCATGGAACACCCTTTTTATTGTTGGCATATCAATAGCAGCTTCTCCATACACTTCTTGTAATTCATTGATTTTCCCTACTTCATGTTTTGAGGATGAAACACTGATTTTACAGTAATTTTCAGTCACCATCATAGGTATTTCAACACTAGCTGCCCCATTCAATTCTCGTGTTTGATTAGTTTGCGCTGTCACTTTCCTCTTTGATGAAACACTTTTGAGTTTTACTGTTATTTCTTCTTTGAACATTATTTTTGGCCTTGCGCCTTCTGAAGCGATGTGATTCATGAAAAGCATCTTCGTCATATTTGCTTATTGTCCTTGATCTTGGAAAATGATTACTGAACTGCGAGAACATATTAGTATTTAGTAGTTAAAAACATATTAGGAGTCCTCACACCATAAAATGAAAGCAGAATTAGAAACCATTTAAAATTAGGGCATACTTACTATTGGTGGTGCAATCAATGATTTCTTAGATTGTCTTACCCATGAATGAAGAAGACAATCTGAAGACATGGTCAGGTAAGCCGAATACCAATCTACAAGACCCTCATGTGCTGTGGGAATTTACTCTAACCCATAATTTAGGATGGGCATCTTTATGAGGCTACTTAGCCATTTTTGCATCCACTGTTGAAAAACCCTATTTTGGCAGGCCTGTATCTTTCTCCTCAAGAAAGATTAAAGAAAACTCAAATCATGAATAGGTATCCAAACCAATTAGCTATAGGACGGTACCATGGTGCGGAAATTCTTCTCAAACCATGAATTGTGGCGGGCATTCCCTTAAGGCTGTTGGGACCAATTTTGACTAAGGTTGATGGGACCAATTCTTCCTTAAATATATGTTGTAGTTTGGTGAGGCAAGTGACATGGTTGTATGCTCCATACAACACTCTAGAGACTCACATTCTCAATACATTTTTCACATCATCCTATGAGGCATGGTGAGAATTTCCTTAAGGCCACTTGGGAAAATTTAACACCAATTCCATACTTAGACAAATTTCTCAATTTGGTCTAATCTGCCTAAAACACCCTTTTGGCAGGTCCATAACGTTTTCTTCATCCACTTCCAAGAAAATATGAAGACATGGCCAGGTAGGCCGAAGACCAATCTACAAGACCCCCATGTGCTGTGGGCATTTACTCTAACTCATCATTTAGGGCGGGCATCTTTCTGAGGCTACTTAGCCATTTTTGCATCCACTGGTGAAAAACCCTGTTTTGGCAGGCCTGTATCTTTCTCCTCAAGAAAGATTAAAGAAAACTCAAATCATGAGTAGGTATCCAAACCAAATAGATATATGATGGTACCATGGTGTGAGCATTTTTCTCAAACCATGAATTGTGGTGGTCATTCTCTTAAGGCTGCTGGAACCAATTTTGACTAAGGTTGTTGGGACCAATTCTCTTAAGGATGTTGGGACCAATTTTTACCACTTTTCTGAAAATTTTCCTTACGAAAGGGTGGATTTTGTATAGTTGGGTGGTCTCATTGTTTTTTGCATGGCAACCTTGGTAATTTCGGCATGGCAACTTGAGGTAAACTCTATTGTTGTAGTTTTTCGTCAAGAGTTTTTTACCTTTGATATTTTAGGGTTTGGTCTAACTTGGGCATTTGCAGGTATGGTTGTTGCTGGAGCGACGATTCATTCTTGTTCATGGGGTGGTGTCTTAGCTATCTTGCTTCCGCGATTACAATTGGCTCAAGTAAGTGATTTTTTTTTCCTTATGAGAATTGTAAATTGTAATGTGTAACCCTTAAATATTTTCTTTGGCTTTTGGATTTTATGAATTTATCTATGAAAATGAGGGTTGTTGTTATGCATCCCCAAGTTATATTTTTCAGCCTTACATCCATGTGATATATAATGAGTAATTCTAATTGAATATATACATATCAACAACAACCACAAGCCCCATTATCATGATAAAGATGAGGGAATCTCAATGTATGAAAATGGAACCACTTGTAACTCAATAGGCAGTAAGCTAATTGGTGGCTAATCCACTGAAAATTAATATTCAAAAGGAAATGGGACCCTACCTTTCAAATTTGATCCCTGGTGGGGAGCCTTTTTATAATGTCTTAGACCCCGAGGCTAATCCTCGGAATAGGATCTGGAACTATTTACAGTCATAATCAAACATTAACAACTAGAGCGTGGTACTAATGCCACGGTTTACATGTCTTTAAACAAACATCATGGAGGAAATGCGTGTGCTCGGTCTATATGGCAGCATGACATTTCTAGTTTTGAACTCACAGGCAATGAAAACAACATCTCAAGATGCTTTTGGTGGCTCCTTTCTCACTGGGCTCGACCACTTGTCCATTTGTCGAGTCAGCAACGTGTCCTTTCCCTTTGTGTTTGTTCCGTGCTCGAAGGCACCTTTCTGCATGGGCTCAAAGCTGGAAAAGGAGTTTATATCCTTTCTGTGCTTAGCTTTCTTCACAGCCTCCTCCTTGCTTCTAGAAGAAACAAGCCTCTACAGTGGCTTGTCATTCAAGTACTCCTCACCACCTCATAAAATGTTGGCGGATGGGGTGCATGAAAGCAATGATGAAGACCTTGGGCCCTTGATGCTCCAGTACGAGCATTCGCTCCCACAGAAAACATGTGCATCTCTCAAAGTGGTGTACGATGTCTGTTCCCCAATGGTTGGTGCTTCCTTGGTGTGAAAAACTAGGACGATAGATGAGCGCGGAATCAAGCTCAACGACCAACAACACACCCAAACTAACAATATTCTCGAACTATATTGCCATTGTAAACATATCAGAATCCTCATAACCTCTTGGAAAAAGGATACCACAAGTTTGCTTATACACTAGCTCATCCTATGCACCTTAATGGCTCTGAAAGGTAGTGTTTATATAGGATTGGAAAACTGGACAAGGGAATGACTCATCAGCATTTTCGCACATTTCATCGTCGAGTAGCCTGGCCGAGCATACGCTTCAAGGCATATGGACTGGACATGTTCTGGCCCTTTCACTCTTGTGATGGCGATACCAGAACCATTCTTTTGCTGCATTTCCCCTACTACATGCGGCGACCAAATTCACTGTTCCACTTCTTAGATTTTCATGATATATTTCTGATTTCACACGCCAGCCATACGATGGGTATATGGTTTTGGGCGAGATGGCACTGCCGCAGGGATGATTTATCCTATGGGTTTATTACAAATGGTGTCGAGGAAATCAATTAACTGTCAGGAAGGCAGATCGTACGTGAGGGCATCTTCTCCACTTAGATTTTTTTATAGTTTTTTTTTATGTTGCATAACCCTCGTGTTTCTCCATGCACTCAGTACTGTAGATCTGTTCATGTTTTCGATCTAAGCCCTTGATACACCAAATCTTCATACCCAAAACTCAACACTATCAACCTGGACAGCTTGATTTGGGGAGATCAATATCAACTGTCGATCTCTAAACTACCTTCACCGGGACCACTGAACCTTGAGAACTTTAACATTCTATTAACCCTTTTTCATCTGAATGAGTGAGCAACTTCTGATTGTAGAATGCTTCTCACCCATTGATCTACCCAACATCTTGTTCCGACTGT